>ML807415.1:68818-117851 GCA_009831015.1 Picea engelmannii
TTATTTATTTAACCACAATATAAAATCTTCATTAACATTCAATATATAATCAATACCATAATTTAGTGCATAAACAACACATAAACGCAGTACACCATAATTTTACGTGGAAAACCAATGCGGGAAAAAACCACGAAATGTTATTCTTATTTATCAAAGGGTGCTTTTGTTGGAAGAAACAACTTCCTATTTCTCCAGATACAACTGGAATGAGGCTCCAAACCCATATTTACAAGATTTAACCTGAAGGAATATCCAACTCCCTAATTTATCGGTTCCAACTGGAAAGAGGCTACAACCCCCTTTCCTTGCCCCGTCCAACCACCTTGAAATATAAATGTAGAAAAATATGTCACTACCTTTGTCACTGTAACTAATAAGTACATGTTGTTTTTTTGTTGTTGTTTTTGTTTCTTATACTTCTTTTGTTGCTATTGATTTCGACATCTCATCAAAACTACAACCACATATACCTCATACCAATATCCACAAGAGAGTTCTCCAAACCAAATGCTTATGAATCACTAAGACATATTTGTTCCCGATTTCTTCATAATACACACCCTAACACACAGGAATACATACCGTCAATTTTTAGTTGACCTAGGTTTTAGATATTTGATCTTCAAAAACATTCATTCACAGGTCTGCGACCCATACACTTCCTTCTCGAGGATGTTCGCACTTTTCCCCACTGAAGCTTGTGTATGTACGTGCTTTTCCTCTTGAAAATCATATATTTACACAAAGGATCTAGATTTGTAACTCTTTCTCCATACACTCGGCTCCTACAAAATTATTCCTTCATTGGACTTTGCTAACCTTGACTTATTAGCTTCAAATATTCTAATTAGTATTCACAACATTCATTTTCGAATTGACTCTTCTCTGTGTTTTAATGAGAATCTTATTATGACATGCAACTCACATGCAACTTGTTAACTTCTGTTTACAGTTACTTTAAAATCCAACTGACATGCAACTTGTTAACTATTTTTTACAGCTACTTTACCTTGACATGCAACTTGTTAACTTCATGTTCAAGGGTTGACACCAATGACAACCAATATTCCAATAGTTCAATGACAACCAATCTATCAACAATTAATCTTTCAACAACTAATATTTCGACAATCTCCCCATTTGGAATTGATAGCAACACTTAAACACAACACTTAGACATGGTTTATGGAAACACCCATGCTCATGTTGGCTCCCCCTATCTTCATTCCTCTTCTCTTTGTTTCTATGCCTTTGTTTTTCTCTCCCCTTTGAAATCAATGGGAAAGGGTGACTTCTCCTTGGGGTTTCTCCTGCTGTCTGTAATCCTTTGATATCTACTGATGTTTCTCTTCATGGTGCTTCCTCATGTAAATATCAGATAAAAAACATTCAAAAAGCATTCAAGTCTTTCATGGTTACTACTGCTCTCCCCCTGTCATATTGTGCCAATTGTCATGTATATCATTGTGGGGATGAAACTACTCCTATTTTTTGTTGAAAATACTCAAAAGTCTCCCTCGGAAGAGGTTTGGTGAAGATATTTGCAATTTGTTCTTTTGTCCCAATATACTCTATCTTGATGTTCTTCTTTGTAACTTGTTCATGTAGAAAGTGAAACTTGATCAGAATGTGTTTCATCTTGGAATGCATCATTGGTGTTGGTCCTAAAGTCTACACCTGACTGCTAAAGGGAAAAGCTAGGCCACCTATCAGGTTAAAATGATTTCTTCTTTTAAATTTTTGTTGGTTGGTCAGAGGGTTATTCTATCAAGAAAAAGGAAAGGTTGGGTTGGCAGAATGATATGGATGAGGGCCCTCCTTGGATGATGGCACACCAATGACAGACTAGTGAAATAATAGAAAACAGAGGGAAAGAACAAACTACTCAATGAATAATCTGTTGTAAGAAGTTCATTACTTAAAATATCATTTCAAGACACCAAACATGTATCAAAACACAATAACTCCCACAGGTTCCAGAAAAAAAATCTTCACCAAAGCATTATTTGTTTGACAGGTTGCATATCAGTAAAAATAAGTCATACAATAACTGAAAGGAAATGAACTGTATGTTGCACAAATAAAAAACTGTATTCAAAATAAGAATGAAAACACATGAAGTGTTGACCAAATTTTTTTCATCAAGAGTATGTTCACCATGTAGAGAGCTTTAATCCATGCATAAAATGGGTCCAACCAGTCTGTTGTATTTATATTCCTTCCTCAAAAAATCTAACCTTTACAATATCCAAAAACTAACTATATAGAAGAGTTGCAGAGGATCTCATCCTTAGGGGACTGAGACATCAATTTAGGGAACTGTTTGTAAAACAAATTACTAACTTTACTAAGATACCAGAATTAATCAACAAGAGTGGTTATTATCACACACAGAAGACCAATATTGCATCTAATCTACGAAAATGTTGGACTTAATCAAATAAAACTACTACTGTCTCCATGACAGAACTGATGCATGTGATAAAGGAACTGAGGGGCTGAAAATAGGCCTCAGAGTGACAAAGTAGAGCTCTGTGTTGAATGATGACATGTATACAAGTTGTTGGAGGCCATTGGAGATAATCAGCTGCATGAGCATAGTTTTCTTAAGTGTTTTTGAAACTGATCTATGCAAACATGTGACTGAGACTTAACTCTATGTCTATGCCTGAGCTTTCGTATGCCAAGCGCACTCTGTATTGACCCCGTCATATGCCATATGTACCTGTGAAATAGATGCACTGGAATGGTTTTTGGCCCAATGGAAATGAGGGGAGACATGGCGGGGATCATCCAATCAAGAGACAGGATGAATGGACGCGAGGGTAGCGAGTGGGATGAGTGGAAGTGACATGGAGGTGACGCGGTGATCTGATGTAATTATAGCACATGATTGTAGGAGATGTTGAGGTTGGTTTGGATCCAGAATGCATTTGGGCCCGCTATCCACCACAAGCTACCACGTACCCTTCTAAAAAAACCATAGTTTAAATTGTGGGACCGCTCTGGAAAATTAATGTCTGGGCAGTTTCTATCCCTTCAATGAACTGTAGCTGTCGATATGATTACGATATGAGATCTGGGTGACATTTACCTGTTGTAAGGATCGATAGTTCTCGTTGACCTGGGATCAATGGTCCATATTCACTTCAGACTTTCAAGCTTTGGGTGTTTTGAATGTGAAACATGAAGTATCTTTCAGAGGAAAACTCCAAAGTGAATGATATGTCTCCATGTGCCATGATGGATGAACGGTCCAGATTCTCTTTGGAAATTCAAGCTTTGTGAGTTTCAAATGTGAAACATGAAACAAATCCCAGAGGAAAACTCTTGGAGTGACGTGGTGGCCTGAAATCATATGATGTCACGGTTGCTGATGTGTCCTGGAACGAAAGGTGACATGTGTCACCTGGAAACGGGCAAATGACACAAAAAAATGACCTGGGATGAATTCCACATGTCTTTCCTCATGAGTGTGCCATGTGTCTCAACTACTGGTTTCCATGTGCTTTGGAACTTCAGGACTCTAGCTCATCGGGCTTCAGGACTTTGGGAGTTTCAAAAACGTTAAGCGTGAAGATCTCCTGGAGGAAAACCACCAAAGTGGTTGATCTTCTTCCATGTGTCCCCTCTAATGGATGGTCTTGATTTACTTCGGGACCTCAGGTCTTTGGCTCTTCGGGAATTTCGAATGTGAAACCTAAAAGTTTCCCAGAGGAAAGCCCCCTAAGTGAATGATCTGCTGTTGCGTGTCATGACTGAGGAACGATCCAGATTCTCCTCAGAAATCTAGACTTTGAGACTTCGAGAGTTTATGAATGTTAAGCTTGGAGAACTCCAAAAGAAAAATATTTGAAGTGAAGTGTGAGGTTCTCGGGACTTCGTCTCTTCGGGTCTTCGGCATTCGGGTCTTCAACAACTCAGTACTTCAAACTTGATATTAAAACCCACACGATTATGGAACCCGAATGGATGAGATTCGTTGATCTATTATTTTCTTGGTGGATCTTTATCGTTGAAAGTTCACCTGTCTGTTCCCACAGTCTGAGCCCGAAATTTGTTGCTCTAGATTGTTGCGTTGTGTGCATGGGAATTTCATGTGCATAGAAAATGCTTGGTAGACCTACAGTGAGCTTAATCAATGGTGCATGTGATGACAAGCATTCCAAAACAAATACGACATGTATTTTATCCTTTCATAAAAATAGAAACAAAAATGCGTGAAGACTCAAAAATGAATAAGGGCCAAGACACTCAGTAGTGGGAACCTAACTTAACCACCAGAAAAAGGAAAAATTGATGAAGGCATAGGGAAAACAAGAGGAGAGGCAGGGGATGTAGACCCAGGTTAAAACATTGGCTCCCACTTGGGATATCTCATCCTTGTGAGGTGCTAAAACCTATAGATCGGTGCCTTGATATTAGATAACTTCTCTTACCTTTCATCACTTACCCTCATTTTTGTCTTCCAGCCCTACATATCTGTTATTGTCCCTCATCCATGTATTTTATTGAATTAAAAAAATGAAACTACACCCCAGTGCCTTATTGGGCTATTGAGTCTTTATTCACACACAACTAACTAATCAAAAGAAACATTAAAAGAAAGAATCTATGGTACAAGAGGGACCTTCCCCCATCCTCAAGAAAAATAGTGTTTCAGGAAGCCCCCATTTACTGGGCCTCCAAAGATCTATGTATCATCTAGATTGTGCAGGTTGAATGTGTTGTTTTCCAAGACTTAAATCACCTTAAAAGGGCCAAACCAAAGGCTGTCGAATTTACCATTCTTGGACTTGTCATCCCTTTTGGCATCCCACCTCAAAACTAGGTCATCGTCCTGAAAAATATCTTTCTTGGTTTTATTATCAAAGGTCGATTTGATCTTTCTCTGGTATGCCTCTATTCTTTCATCAAGTGCCTCTCTTCTCTACTAAACTTCTATAATCTAGAACATCCTCCATTGGATGTCATTGGGATCCTCAATATCCTCTTGCAATAATTTCAGGACTGGTATACCGAGCTGAGTAGGAAAAACAACGTCTATGCCATAAACAAGCTAGAATGGTGAGGTTCCTAGAGACTTCTTAGTGCTAATTTTGTCAGCCCATAAGGCATATTTGAGTTTAGAGTCCCATGATTTCTTTCTTTTAGTCAACAAGTTTTTAATGATCCTTTTGAGAGTCTTGTTTGATGATTCTGACATGCCGTTTCCCTGAGGGTAATAGGGTGTGGAATGTGTCAAGGAAATGTTGTGACTACCACAGAAGTCAATCATGGATTTGGACTTGAATGCTTGGGCATTGTCTGTTACAATCTTACTGGGGCAACCAAATCTGGAAAAAATATTAGTTTCCAGGAAATTCATGATTACCTTGTCAGTGGCATTCCTGGTGGGCACAACCTCAATCCATTTGGTGAAGTAGTCAATGGCAGTGAGGATCCACTTGTGTTTTCCACTAGAGGGTGGATTTATTTCTCCTATGAAGTCTAACCCCCATTGATGAAAAAAACTACTGGCTTTGATAGGTTTCAGGGGCAATGATAGTAACTTTTGTTTCCTTGCAAACATATGACATTCATTGTAGGCTCTAACAGTGGAAAACACATCAGAGAAAAGGGCGGTCCAGTAGTATCCTACCCTCATGATATTGAGCGTTGTGGCCTTCCAATGTTGGTGCCCTCCACACACTCCTCTGTGCATTTCTGCTGTGACTTGTTTAGCTTCATCTCCATCAAGGCATTTTAACAGAATGCCAACAAGATCCCTCCAATACAATCTCTGGTTTGAAATGCAGAATTTGATGGCTTTCAACTTGAGAGACCTAGCCTTTGTCTTCTTCACATTTGGTGTATATTCAAAATGTTGTAGAAAATAGATGATGTTTTTATACCAAGGTGAAGAGGAATATTTTTCAAATACCTGTAAGTTGTCTTGTCCAGGCTGTATGATGGGTGCATCTGATTGGGTGAATATTTGATGCAACTCTAACACATTTCGATTTGATTCTAATAGCAATTTGGCCAGTCCTTTCCCCTTGATCAGCCTGGTGGGATTTATGTGCAAATCATACTCCAACATATTGACAATCCATTTTCCTCTTTTCCCCTCACTGTCTGGCTAGACCAGAATCTCTTTAACACTGCTACTAGGAACACAGGTCGTTATGCTAGATTGTAGCACATAAAACCTGAAGGCCTTGAGTGATTTGACCAGTGCATAAGCCTACTTCCTTAATATATCATACTTGAGCTCAACATCTCGGAGGGATCTGCTCAGAAAGGCTATTGGTTTCTCATTACCTTCCTCATTTTTCTGTAGTAGTACAACAACAATTGTTTCCTCTGGGGAAAAGGAAAATATGAAGAAATCTTTGGTATAGTCAGGGTTGTCCAATATAGGTGCTTCGACTAAAGCTTGCTTGATTGTTTGGAAAGATGATTTTTCCTCCGAGGACCATTTTATCACAACATCTTTCTTCAACATGTTAGTAATAGGCTTCATAATCTCAACAAAATTTAGCACAAAATGTCTGAGAAAGTTTATCTTACCAATACAAGATTGGACAACCTTTTGTTTCTGGGGATATCGATTTGTTGAATGGCACAAAACCTCTTTGGATCAATTTTTATGCCTACCACTGATATGATGTGGCCTAGGAGCTTTCCTTTTGGCATGGAAAAGTGAGACTTACTAGGATTGAGAGATATCCCATACCTCTTGCATTTCTTGAAACCTTCTCCAAATGTTGCAAATGTTCCTCATCAGACTTAGAAAAAATGGTAATGTCATCTAGGTATATGACCATAAATTTGTCTTTCTCCCCCACAAAAGCTATGTCCATGGCCCTCTGAAAAGTGGCCCTTGTGTTCATGAGCCCAAAGGGAATATTGTCATACATGAATGTTCCCCATGGGGTGGTGAATGTTGTCTTTTCTTTGTCTTCCTCACAAACTACTATATGGTTATAACCAAAGTATCCATCCAACCAACAAATTCTGTGTGCACCTACCACCCTCTATAAAATATGATCCATGTTGGGGAGGGGGTAATTGTCCTTCAAAGAACACTTGTTGAGATTTCTGAAATGAATACATAAGCATATATCCCCACTCTTCTTCCTTACAAGTAATAAGTTGGCCACCCAGTTTGAATACCTCAATGGTACAATAATCTTGGCATCCAACATCGTTTTTAGCTCTTTCTCAATTATAGACATTAACATTGGATTAAATTGTATAATATTATGTCTGAATGGCTTAGAGCCAACTTTTAGAGGGATCTTGTGTTGGATGATGTCAATATCAAATGTCTTCAAATATTCATAGAACCATGAAAAAGTATTAGCAAACTTTTTATTGAGACTGACATACCTGTCTTTTTGTTCTGCAGCCAATGCTTTGGACATCTTAATGATCTTTGGATTCTCAGTGGTCACAATGTTGCACTATGCCACCTCCTATTTTTTATTCTTCATGGTTGCTCCTTTGTAAACATCATTGTTGTCGAACAATATTTCCAATGGTACTAGTCCTCTTGGGATGTGATTGGTTTTTAGCTCCACAATATCATGACCATCCACTGTCTTCAGCAGATGAGAAGATTGTTGATCTTCTAATTTCTCATTTTCATCTTCTTGACTTTCTTGATCAATTGAGATATTGGATAATTCATCAATGGAGTGTAGAAATATCTACAACTCTAAATCATCACTAAATAATTTCCAATGCTTTATGTTGTCTGGTATGGTTGTTCTATGTTTGATTTCCACCTGATATTTAATATTTGGGCCAATGGGAGGCATGAATGTGCTAGCAACTAAGGCCATAAAATCATCTTTCTGATTTTGTTCTCTAGGAATGAAAGAGAGGTTGAATGCTAGAAAGAAATTATCGATCAGTCTCCATACCTCGTTTCTATACTTCTTGAGCCTATGTTGCTTAGTTTGATATATATTCCTCACTTGATTGATGACCAACTTAGAATTGCCAAAAAATGCTAAACAATCAATGGCCATGTCTTTGGCAGCCCTCAATCCCAATACCAGAGCTTCATATTCAACTATATTGTTAGTAGTGTCAAACTCCAGCTTATAAGAGAGGTTTATAACTTCTTTTGAAGGGGAAATGAGGATAATAATTTCACTTGATCCTTCTTTTGATGAAGATCCATCGAAATACATCTTCCACACTTTGTTTTTTTGACCAGTCATGGGATGATCTCTATGTTGGATGACTGATATTTCAGGTTCATCGTCATTTAAATGAAAAACAAACGAACCCATCCCATCCTCAACAGAATAAATGGGGTGATTTCTTGGGTTTTGATGATCAATGACTATGTAGGCTAACCTTACCTCTTTGAATAGCCTTATGTGCTCACCACCAAACAAAGGAATGGTAGCATATGTGAGATCCATTTTCAATGATCCTCCAACCTTCTTAGCCCAAGTTCTAGATAATAGCATGCCAAACTTTGGGGCAATGTTGGCCACCACAATATCCATCACTACACTCTTCATGGGTAATTTTTCTAGAGAAACCACCATATCCTTTATCAATCCCAGGAATTTTACTTTCTTAGAATCAAAGGAACATAGGTCTTGGTAAGGCTTGTTAATCTCCAGACCTAGTCATTCCATAACAACTTTGAGCATGACATTGTGAGAGGCTCTTGAGTCCATAAGAAAGTTGTGCATAATCTTATCATGGACATTCAGAGATATATAGAAAGGAGGAGAAGCATCAGATCCATTCTCAATGTGTGAGCCCATAGTAATGGTTGGGTTTTCATCCTGTAGACTAATGACATCAGAAGATACACTAGAGGGATTAGGATGAAAAACTTTCATGATGGATTTCTTGAAAGGTTCATTTTTTAACAATTCTATCAAAGGGACAGGAATCTTGATGTTTCTCAACTCATGTTCCAAGATGAAAAAGGTTGGTGGCTTATCAAATTCCTTTGTTTCAGGGGAAAGAGGTTTCGATGGTGGAGATGACTGAGTTTTAGATGGCACACTTTTATTTGGATTTGGCTTGGGAAAGGATTTTGTTTTTTTGTTGTGATCAGAGGTGGTGGCCTTGGAAGCTCCATTTCTCATCCTCAAATCATATTTCTTCTTGGGTTGACCTTGAATAACTCCCTCTTCCCCTATATGATCATCAAATTGATTTGACAATTGTGCTACCTCATATTCTTGTTGTGTTAAGTGACTGGTATAATAATCTGTCTCATTGAAAAGCACAGTAGTATCGTCCAAAACATCATTGTCTACATCTATCTCCTCAATCTAATTGTTTTGGAAATGGGGCACTACCCTTTGATCATCAACTTTTCTCCTTTCTCTCTGCATTACTTGAGGAGCATCATTAGGCCTTCTAAATTGGTTCTAATTTCTATTACCATCCCCTTGAAAAGTTTTGTTTGGTTGTTTGGATTCCCATTTTAGTTTTGATATCTCAAAAGTCAGATCCTTCAAAGTCTTAGTCATCTTTTCAATTTGGAGATCATATGTAGATGCGTTAGAGGAGGTAGGGGCATCCTCTCTCTTTTTTTTCTCCTCTTTATTAGATCTGGTCTTTAATCTGTCTGATGCCAAAATATTAGATTCAACTTCAATGGTTGCTTCCTACATGGATAACAGTGTGGTTGATCTTCTCTCTCTTAGGAGGAGGGAGAATTATGCATCAAATGCATTAGAATAAGTGATCTTGGCATAGGCTTCAGTTGGTTTGATTTCATCTGGGATTCTACCATACATTTTGTTGAATCTGAAATAGATTCACCATTCTTTCTCTTTAGAGCCCCAAATTCAATGATGTAATAGAGATAATCTCTCCTATATCCCCATTTCTTTATAAAATCTTCATCTAACACTTCAATATCTACAATGGAGGCTTGAGGAAGACTCCTGAACCATTTTCTGACCTCCCTATCTATTGGAACAGGGGCAGACCCAAGGTTCAATGCTACAACAACGCACCAACAAAACCCTAACTACCGGCCCTTTCGACAACACTTGCGAAGCAAATAAAGTCTCACTCGAGGTAGAGGCAGGGGTGGTTGCAAGACTCAGGTGTCTGCAACCTTATATGGGACACATATCTATGATTATAACACTTAGTAATCACCTAGCATAGATTATCCATCAATATTCAACCCTTATGATACTTCACAGATAGAACAAAGCATCACAGTATGTACTTAGATCTAAGATAATTCAGCACTTAGCCACAACAAGATACATTAGATTCGACAGATCAAGCACTAAAGATACCAAATATAACATTCATTCATATATCAGAAGCACAAAGCATAAATAGATATATCTAAATACATCAAAGCACTTAGCAAAGGAAGAGACAAACACATCAGGTCGAGGCACAGAGCACAACACACAAATTTATTGTGGTTCACCCCCACCCTGGGGCTACATCCACAAAGTATTCTTCTTTATTATCTTCAATTAATCAGGTTACATAATAGAGTCACCAAAAGCCCTTCTGCACACAGGACAAAATATCTGGGCATCTCGCTAGATCCTTCTTCCTTGCGTTGTAGCATAAAGCATTCTATAATCTCTATAATAACTTTCACTTAACTCTGTAACCCTTCTACAGTCATGCACAAAGCACTACTAGAACTTATATTACATCACATAGATGGGCTATAGTCCCCCTTACTTACTTCACCTAGACATCTATTTATACATTACAAAAGTAGGCCTAAGTGTGGGTAAACCCACAGGCCGACATCCCTTTCCCATTACATTATCCCCAAAAACCTAAAAAGGACCCAAAAAGGGATCTAGATTCCACGATTTCCACTTCGCGTTGCGCTCCATATTTATCAAGCTATCGAAGTCCAAAAAACGGTCAAATATGACCAAGTGTTCCTCAAAAATTAGTCAAGGGCCAACAGGTCCCCAACACTCACCTGTGACTCGTCCCAAGTCACTCAAGTCTGGGTAAGTTTGCCTCAAAGGTCTCGAGCTTGGCTCAAGCTACTTTGACTTGTCTTTGTTCTATTGCTTCTTGCTCAGCAAATTCCTGAACTACCACTTCGCTGATAGGTCCTTCCAGTTGTTTCTCAACTGTAACAAGTACTTGTTCTAGTAGTGTTCCTTGGCCTTCAATTTCTTCAAATAGTAGGTAGTCTACCTCCTGGCTCAGCTAGAGTTTCTGGGTGACTTCCATCACTCTGTTCTGCATGGTAAGAACGATTTGTTGGGTAGTTCATTGTTCCTAGGATATCTTCATCCTCTCGATGGGTGATAGGAGCTTGAGTTGTGCCTGTACTGTATCTGTGTGCTGCTTTTATTCCTGGAGTTGGGATTCCAGTTTCTTCAACTCTGGGTATTCAGATAGCTAGTCATATATCTGCGTGCTTCTGCTAATTAGATGTATACATTATGTAACAAGTGTTTTAATCCTCTTGACTGTGTTCTAAGCATTCAATTCTCATTGGTCGCACACTTCTTGTGGGGTCTATGGTATGGTTTGAAGCTCTAATTCCACTACCCTTTATTGAAGTTGCTGAATAACTTCAGCCATCTTCGTCACTTGGCGCTCTATGGGCTCTTCGACCTTCTTCTCTAAGCTAGTCATAGACTGAAATGCTCTGTTGAATGCTTACTCAATTCCTATCTGCTTTGTGAGTAGCTTCTCTTTCTATTTTTGGATATTCGCTCTGTCTTCTTCAAATTTTTCTTGGATATCATTATTCTCTTGTTGCGTGGCTTGGCGTTGTTCAATAATTTACTCCCGTGCTTTCTTTAGGGCCTGGGTGGCCTGTGCATTTTCTTTCTGAGAATGTTGAAGGCGTACTTTGACTATATCAACAATCTTGCGGAGATGAAATGATTCATCTCCCACTTCTGTTGTTCCTTCTGGTAGAGGTGCAATAGAGATTGCTCAGCTAGACTGGAGTGCTTGTTGTAATCCTTGGAGCGATATCTCAATTTGGCTATACATTTGTTGTTGCTTCGCCTCCTGCTTCTCTATGATTTCCTTTGAAGCATCATTGACTGCTACAACAATGAAATCAAAGTCATCCAACGTGAGGGTAGTTTGCATCTTGGTTACATGGGTTCTTGGTTTCTTTCTAGAGGAAGATTTCAGAGGTGAGACCTTCCTTTTCTTCAATGAGTCTTCTTCGTCCCTAAGCGGTGGTACTTTGAATTTTTGTTGTTCACTTTCTGTACCTTCTTCATCATCACCTTCTTCATCTAGTGTAATGGAAGCCATCCTTACAGATAGGTTGTCAACATCCTGGACTTCTTCAGTCTTCTTCTTCATCTTTGCTTTCTTTGTCTTACTAGGCCCAGGTGTATCCTGCGCAGTTCTGGGGTTGTCAATGTCAGACATTTCTATAGGGTTTGTTGAAATGAGGTCCGCTGACCATTCCTTAGTAATCTCTTCTAGGTCTTCTTTTGTCATCTTATAATAGGATTGAAGTTGTTCCTGGTGCTCATCAATGTGTGGGGTTAGGTATATAAAGTGGCGATCCACGTTGAAATTTATCATAGGTCGGAATCTCTGTAAAGTGTTTGGTGTTATGCGAGGTTCACTCCTTATGGATGCTTTCAATTGGTTATAGTACACATGGAAAACAACATTCTATTTTCATTGCTTGCTTATGTCCTTCGAGTACCATAATGTACTGAACTTCGAGGCTAGTGGCTCAAAGGGGTCAAGGTCCGCTAAGGTTGCACCTTCCGATAGCTCCCATGCAACAAAAGAGATCAGTATCAGGAGCTAGCTAAAATGGAATTCATGCCCCTAATCCTAGGATTATCTACAGTCAATATCCAGTTGATTCACCAAGTAATTCACCCAGTTCATTTGTAGTCCCTCAACGCACTTTCCTGCGAGGTCAACTACAAAGCCAGATACTTGTGTTGGTCAATTCTTGCATACCAACTTCACTGTGATCAGTTGGCATGCGAGGTGCATTGCATCACTTTCAATAGAAGCTACCTTGTAGCCTCTCATGCCTTTCTCAACATCACCATAGGATTCTTTGATCTTCTAAGCAATGTCAGTGTTTCATGGAAACCTGCATAGGAGATCTAGCTAAAGAAAGTACCAACAAAGATTATCAAGAAAGGAAGAGAGATTCAATATGGAAGAATGAGAAATTATATTCACACTACTCCAATGAGTTAATGATTGATACATAGATCATGATCAATATGATACAATGAATGAGTGGAATACACTCATATATAGGGAAAATCATTTCATAATTAAGAAAAGAAATCAAGTAGTTAACTTTCCTTAGGAATGCATGCATGCATAATAGTGATGGTAAAAATAGAAAGTCTAAATAGAACTAGTAAGTTAACTCCCACTGAACTAGTGTGTCGAAAATAAAAATTTCTCCAACACCCCCATGAACATCACTATGGAGTAAAAAATGAGTCCCAACTACTAGGCCATTTTAGGTACTCATGTAGAATGCAACTAATGAAAACTGAATAAAAGTGAGGAAAGAGGGAAAACCACATGGGAACAACACCCCCCTCAAAATATAATGTATCAAAAGAAGAAAATGACAGTTGCTAGGCAATTGTGTTCTTCACTGTAAGACGATCCCGCAAAGTCTGAAACTTCTGCTCATTGAAAGTCTTCGTGAAGATGTACAAATATTTATGGATCTGATGAAGTCCTTTGGCAACCTGTTGGGCCTTGTACTTCTTGATCCAGTGGACCCATCTGGACCTGAAAATATTCCTTTCTGGTGGATGTGGAACCAGATTCCAAGTCTGGTTCTATAGGAGTGAGTCATACTCCTTTTGCATGGTTGCTTTCCATAATGGATTTCCCACAACCCTATTGTAGTTATGTGGATCAGTAGATTGAACCATATAGAAATGCATGGGCATCACAGGTTCTGAAGCTGAAAATACATGAGAAATCTCCTCATGCTAAGATCGATTCCTCCTCGAATCCAATGGATTCTCTGCAAGGTTGTCTATTGCCTAAAGTGTGGTATGTTCCTTCTTGGGCATTTGTTGAAGCTTCAGCATTGGCTTCTTATCTGGATGTACTACCTGCTTATTTCCATGTATAGAATCTGAGTGTATGGAATCATCTCTTATGTATGAAACTGATGGAAGAAMAAGAGTATATGCATGTTGCACTGGAGGTGCATGCAAAGTACTCTCCTTATGTGTAAGTAGAATAGAGGAGTCATCGTCAGAAAACTTAGTGAATTTATACAACCTTGACTTGTGATCCACCTCACCAATTGCAATGATGGAATTGTCATGCATGTCAATTATTGAAACTGAATCTGATGTAAATTGAATCTTTTTTCCTTTCTGAGTGATCTGATAAACTGAGAGAAGATTCATAGAAATCTTTGGAACATGTAAAACATTCTAAAAACTTCCATTGTGGAGTTCCACTCTCCCTTCTCCTGCTACTACTATTGGAGTATCATCCCCCATGAGAATAGGGGGTCTTGAGCATGGACTCAAGGAAGAGAAAACCTCCTCTTTCACTGCCATATGATGGGTTGCACCAGAATCTGTAATCCATGAATCAAATGAGGAATTAATTGCAACAAGAGCATGATGATTACCTTTCTTAGGAGCAATATCTTCTTCCTTCTGCTTCTTGACTCCCTCTGGAATGAAGTTTCCAAGGTTGTTCTGCTGAAGTGCATGTGTCATAAGATCAATTTTTTTCTTCATGCATGTGGATTATTCATGATTCAGTTTATTGAAGTAAGTGCATTGCTTTCCCTTCTTCTTCTTGGAATCTAAAGAGTCTTTGGAATCTGAAGAATCATTAAAAGATTTGGAATATCCCTCCTTCCTATTCTGTTTGAATGACCATTTTCCATCCTGCATGGTGAGTGCATGTGATTTGGGATCTTTCATGATGACCATATGTATGAGTTTTGTCTGCTCTTGTGTAAGAGACTCAATGAACTGAGCCAACGTAGGCATTTTCCAATTTGTTCCAAAAAGACATCTGCCAAAATGGAAATTGGAGACATATACAGTGTATTATGGTCCTAGCTCTGCCAAGATTGTTAGAATAAGTTGTTTCTCTTGTGTAGACTTATCAATACCACATTCACCCAAGCTTAATAGAAAAGATTTAAATTTAGTAAAAAAATCTTGTATATTATCAAAAAATTTAGGGTCTAAGGTATTCAACTCTACCTCAAGCATATGACCTCGCATCTCATCCTGCTTTCCAAAGAATCCTTCCAAGGTGGTATAGATCTCGTTTGGAGTATTTCATGTGGAAACCTGAAACCACAAATCAGTGGAGATTAACTCAAGAAGTAGTCTTGTGGCCTCATCCTTACGATTCGCCCATCTCATCTTCTCAATTGCTGATGTAGGTTATGTTTCTGTCGCCATTGTCAAATTATACAATCCTTTCCTTCTGAGTTTGAATTCTGCCTTGGGATTCCAATCAAAATAATTGTATGATGTGAGGATTACCACCAAGTTTAACTGTATAATAGTTTTCATATCCTTCTCTCCCACTAATTCCAAGAACCCCTAAAAATTTACTCTCAATCTGCAAGTGAAAAATTAAGAAATTAAAAATTCATATCAGTTTCAGGAGATGATATTGCAACTTACTTTCTGTGAAAACGGTGAGGAATCTCGCCAAACGGTTGAAAACCCACTTCTAAAATGAGATGATTTACTCTCATTGTTGATTGTTTCCTCCAAAATGTAGTATTTTGGGAGCAATGAATGTGGAAAGGTACGGCCACAGATTTGTATCAGTTTCAGGAGGCTATCTTGTGGCTCACTTTTTGAGCAAACAATAAAGAATATCGCCAAACGGTTGAAAACCCACTTCAAAAATGGGCTGATTTACTCATTATGAGGGTCGTTTCCTAAAAAATGTAATATTTTGGGAGGAATAACTGCTGAAATTTACAACCACGGATTTAGCTTGCCAAAACTCTGATTTTCCTTATTCTTTGGCTTGTCTGGCTTGCTCCAAGCAGCATAGCTCTGATACCATGTAAGTGTTTCATGGAAACCTGCATAGGAGATCTATCTAAAGCAAGTACAAACAAATATTATCAAGAAACGAAGAGAGATTCAATATGGAAGAATGAGTAAATATATTCACACTACTCCAATGAGCTGATGATTGATACATAGATCATGATCAATATGATACAATGAATGAGTGGAATACACTCATATATAGGGAAAATCATTCCATAATTAAGAAAAACAATCAATCAATTAAATTTCCTTAGGAATGAATGCATACATAATATTGATGGTAAAAATAGAAATTCTAAATAGAACTAGTCAGTTAACTCCCACTGAACTAGTGTGTCGAAAATAGAAATTTCTCCAACACGCAAGAACACGGTTTGTGGTCTTTCTAGGATAGTACTCATGGGGATTAGGGCCCTACATGCTAAGCTCAGTGATCCTATTGGTCAATGCCGAATCAACAGTTATGCGACGATCTAGCCACAGGTATCCTCCGTGGTAACTTGCTAGAAACAATTTTACACAAACATTCACCTCCTGGAGTCTGTCGAAGTGCAGTATTTTCATAACGTTGAGAAAAGTAGACTGCGCAAGGTTCATCATCCATTGTTGAGGGATGAGCTTCGAATTCTTTCCCTTAGTTCTCGTCAAGTACTTATACGAGGCGAGCATGTTGTAAAATTTACGGTCCCCCAGGTTGAAGTTAGAAAACTTCAACATTGTAACCTTGTCTTGATCTGCATGATAGTGCGTACTCCTTTAAATAGATATGCAGTGACTAGGGTGTATTCAAAGTCTCTAGGGACACTGTCCCTATTAATCTCATCACTCAGAGGGGGTATGTAAGCTAGTAGGATGGATGGCACTAACTTCGCATTGGCTATGTCGTCCTTATGCTTAGTTCTTCTTTCTGCGTCGTCTTGAGATGTTCTTGCTCGAGTAGTCGACGGGGAGGCTTGCACTCCTCCTATTGATGATTCTTGGACTCTGGTGGAAATTCTTCTTTCCGACATGGCTCTCTCAGTGATTAAATAGAGAAGGACCTTTGTGATGGATTCCTCAAGTGCGGTGAGCTCGTTGGACATACGCACTCAGGAATGATAATCAGGGTGACGATGATCTCAAAATACTGCACTAGGATGAACAATCTACTTGCAATGGTCATTATAGACAATCACTAGTTCTACAGGCTTCAATTTTTCAGTTAGCAAAAGTGTTCTTTGGGCACGGTGCGACGAGATAAATAGGAAATTCATTAACGGTCTACGTGCAATGGGTATGAAGATTCCATGAACGTTGATCCATCCGTTATGGTGTGGTCCAACGTTCTGGTGGTGATCCTTTAATGCTTTTCTATTCGTTTGGGGTAGAAGTCGAATGGGTATATTGATCCAACGGCTATATTGCTTCGCCAAGGCAAAGTGTCGTATGTCACTGTTCTGATATCCCGACAAAGCTGAATTCCTGTGATTTTTCCTTTTGCGAAGTTTCCTTCGGAATCTTCTCTAACTTTTCTATATTGGCTCTCTTCTTACTTAGCTTCCTAGCCTTCTTCCCAGTGAGCTTCGTCTTGGTCATCCTTTTTCCATTCTTATTCTTATCTTCTCTCGACATAGTCACTTCACGATGTTGAGATTCTTTCTTCATATCCTAGGGTAATACTCTTTCATTATATGGATTAGGTATTTCAGTCTTCTGTGGTTCCTCTAATGCTCTTATAGCTTCGACATCCAAATCCCTAGTGTTCAATATCTTAGATATGTTCTCCTATTCTTCCATCAAGTAGGCGATCCTTATAGTCATAAATTCCATGAGTTCTTGCTTCTTCTGTTCTAGGACTTCCTTTTCTTCTTTTTTCCGGATCTGGTCTTTTTCAATCCAGATCTTGCCTAACAAAGATGGAAATGGGGCATGGTCCTCAATAAATTTAATAACTTTGAATTATTCCTCTGTCGAAGCTCCATAGGTACTCATAGCTATGTGGGTAATCCTACCACATAGGGTTACCATTTTTCCCTTAAACAACCCTATTTTTCCTAGTGAAAAAACCATAACAAGCCTTCCTAGGGTTTCCCAAGTACTTTATGTCATAATGTTCATCTGTGTTCCCTCATCCAGATAACATTCAATGTCAAAGTCTCCTATTCTTACTTTGGTTTTCTCCTTTTCTTTGAAGATCTCTAACAAAATGACATCTTTATGTTCATCCAGGGTTTCTTTCATTTTCAGTAACAGAATCTCTTATTCTTTTGGGGGTTATTCTATAATCTTAGTCTCTTGATCTCCTTCAGAGTTTGCTTCCTCCATATTCATGTTTTCAAGTCTAGCAATCATTCTAGGGAAATCCAGTACTTCATGGTTGATGTAGGAGCATCTCTCCACGTCAGTCAGGCAGCCAACCAGCCACATCCGCGTATTCAAAACGCGCATTCATGGAGAAGAGGCATAGCCCTCATTTTCAAATCTGAAATTTGAATGTAATAAATGTTGTAGGTTGTTGAGCCATGAGGCCGTGCTTTGCATAGGTTGTAGTGTAGGTAGGCCTTTAATGTTTGAAGGGTGATTTCTGTGTTGTGTGAATGTCTTTGTGTGTTTTGTTTATGCTATAGATGTATGTTGTAGGTTTGCATTTGCAGGGAGTTGTTTTATTTTCAAGCTTGAGAGGTTCTTTGTCGTTTCATGCCAGGAGGGCGTGACAGAGTGTTTCGGACTCTGAATACCAGTGCACAGAAGCACTTATGAACTCTGTGGAGTCAGACAAAGACGTGTCGGGGCACAGAAGCTGAAATCATCAACTCGGGAAAGACCTTGGAGGTTGATGAACACCTCGGGAGGCAAGGCTGTGGAGGAAAACACAGTTGCAAACAAAATCTCTTGTGAGTTCTGTAGAAGTTCTGCCAAGTGGGCATTGAGCATACGCACGGGTTGCGTTGAGGAAGAACTCTATCGTGAGTTCGACAGAAGTCAGAATCACTAAGGATTCTAGACACTCTTCCAGGTGGGCATTGATCATACGCACAGGTTGCGTTGAGGAAGAACTCTATCGTGAGTTCGACAGAAGTCAGAATCACTGAGGATTCTAGACACTCTTCCAGGTGGGCATTGAGCACGTGAAAAAGTGCACAGAAGAGGAACTCTGCTATGAGTTCATAAGAAGATAGAAGCTCTGAGAATTTCTATACAACTCTGTCAGGAAGGCATTTAGTCGGTGCGTAGACATACACAGGAAGAGAACTCTTTGAGTTTTGAGATTGAAGAAGAATCCACTGAAGGATCTCCGCAAGGTTGTTGAACACCCTGAAAGACTTAGCAATAGGGTGCTTGAGCAGATAGAGTGCTAGGAGGGAATCAATTTCTCCATCTGCATGAGAAAGGAAGAAGGATTTATTTCCTTAAGAGATCTGAGTGTTTGAGAAGCTTAGGATGGATAACACTTGTGTGTGCAAGGACTCTGTAGGATCACAGAGGTCACAAATATTCAAGGATTTGAAGAAGAGCTCAAGAGGGACAATGTTTTTATATGCACAGGCAAGGACTCAAGTCGTGGAGCTCGCAAAGGAAAATGGAGCTAAGGTTGAGGCCTTAGGTGTTTGGAAATTTCTTCCACGTCCAGGAAGCAACGTAGGAGGAGCACATAGGAGGGACGGATCTAAACCGTCAGATCTTGGTCAAACCAGCCAATAGTCATTAGATCTATTTGGAGCTACACAGGGTTTAACGACCTCACACAATAGAGCATAGGAGAAAGTCCTGAAAGGGTAGCTTATCGGGATTTGACATTCAGGAGTTCGAAGGTCCCAAGGATGAAGGTCTATACGCTCAGCAACATAAGTCCCGAAACAGTGAAAGATCAGGACCGTTCATATAAGGAGGACACATGGCTGTCATCGAGGGATCAGAAAAAGTGTCAAAGAAGTCTGAGTTTGGGATTTCATGAACTTGGAGGTTCACAGAGCGAGAGCCTAAGAGCTGGGTGTCCCAACTCACGAAGTCGCAAAGTTGCAGAATCGCGAGGAGTAAGGACAACTGTAGGATCTAGAGAATGGGAGGACTGTTGGATCAGGAACCCCATCGTGTATCACGTAATCGGAGGTTCGAAGGTTGAAAGGATCTCTTTTCAATTGTAGAAGTCACGAAGTGTCGAGAGCTGAGGCACAAGTGAACACGTGGCAGAGCCATAAGGTGGGGCTCGCGTGATATATAGGCAGACACGCGTCGCCTAGAAAAAGGATTCAACACTCCGTTGATTTCTTGCATCTCGGGGATTCACAGAATAAGAGCGTGAAGGCTCGATGCTTCAACCTGTGAGGTTGTGAGTAGAGAAAAGCGTCAATGGAGGAGTCAACCCGGTGTTGACTTATCGCATCTCGGGAGATCACAACAGGAGGGCACGAGAGTTCAACTCATGAACTCATGAAGATGCAAGTTACAAAAAGGAATTTGGGTTAAGCCCATGGTCATAGTGTTGTGGTCGCTTGAAGGAGGTGAAGCTTGTGCCTAGTGCCTGTTCGCACAGGTGGGGTTTTCGAAGGACCTGTGGATCGAATTCGCCGAAGGTTCCAATAGGGAACCAAAGGAGCCACTTCAGCTCAAGGAGAGATTAGAGTGATCCTGTGAGTGGACATCGACCTGAGGGTTGATAGAGTGTCTGCACTAAGTTGGTATCAGAGCTTGAATCTTTTCTATAGATTTCAGGCAAGGGAAGCAAGGAGAAGGCAAAGGAAGATAGAGTGTTGGAGACTCTGTGATGATTGTTTGTAGGTAGGAAACAGTCCAGAAGATGATCAGGAGGACTGTAGGAAGAGGCTGGAGACACTCAGGATCAAAGTGATAGTAGCAGATTTTCTAGTAGGGCAGACAAGAACAACAAGATGACTACTAAATGCTATACAAGTGCTGGAAGGAAAGACCCAGAGCTGATGAGTAAAGTTGAATGGGATGAAGAACTTACAGAGATGGGAAAGAATGGATGAACTTGCATTTGAGAGGCAGCAGAACGCCAAGTCAAGATGGGTATATGAATAGAGCATGGGGAAACCGAAGGTAAAATGGCCAGTCAAGGAGTTGATGGCTAGAAGACATCATGGATTGTTGAGAAGGTGGTTGAGGCATGCTAAAAACCTCAATGGACTTGAGAAGATGGTTCAGATATGTGAACCAAAGACTGGGAGAAATCTCAGTGATTGATCCATATTTTATGAGCAGAACGAAATGAATACAGATTATTAACAGGTGCTTAATACAAAATAACAGACATACAGTAAAACTGGTTTTCTATTCAATAACGAAATAAGCTGAAACTGTAAAATGCAGCGGAAACAAGCTTGTTGGAATGGTGGCGGCTTATCTCTGAGAAGAGATGTGACGGCAGCGTGTATTCACAAGAAGAAAGATAAAATGAGGCTCTGAAGGCATTTTTACAATAATCAAGAATGTCAAAAACCCTAGACATCCAAAAACCTAACCCTAGGAGATGAAGTGCCAAAAGTCATGTGGGCCCCATTTGGGTAAGCTAGTACATCAACTTCCCGGGGTCGTAACTTTTGCATACGATCTCTGTTTTAGGTGTGTGATAGCCCGTTGGAAAGGTATCATAGAGGAGATTAATTTTGGAGGCTCAATAATGCCTTAAACTATCATTGAGGAGCTCGATACTGAAAAACCTTCATTTAGGCCCCCAAAATGGCCCCGAAAGTAAAAACTGCTAAAAATAGTAAATTGCCAAAAATGTCAGAAAGTTGTTTTGAGCTAGTTGGAAAAGGTGGGTGGCCACCGATATCCATCTAGATAAATCCTCCCTCCTTAGGAAGCAATGTTATCCATTTTGTTGAAGTCCTCCATTAGATGAGGAAATTTCTGCTGAATTTGGCCCCAGGTGAGCCACTTGCCTTAGTGCAAGAGCTTCCCTGCTTTGACGATTTGATAAAGCTAGATCCTTTGTTGTCGAGTGCCCTTGATTTGTTTATCCACAATCTGATCATTGGATGCCTATTGTATGTAGTCGGGGTTGAGCTCTGTTGGTGTCGGCTGTTTTTCTACTTCTGAGGTGTCCAATAATGGTGGGAAATAAGGGCAAAGGAGATCCATGTTGAACATTGGGTGCAGGCCAAGGAAAGGAGGAATGTTGAGCTCAAAATCATTATCACCCATAGCCTTGGTGATAGTGTATGGTCCATAAAAGAGTGGGCGAAGCTTTCGATGGGGTCCTGTAAGGCGTTCTTTCTGCAAGTGCAACCAAACTTTGTCACCCACCTGAAACTTATGCGGCACCCAATGTTGATCATGGCATTGTTTGTACTTGTCATTAGACTTCTGTAGGATATCCTAAACCTATTGGCAGATATGTTGGATCCACTCAATGAATCGTGTGGCTTTGTTAGCTTCAGTTGGAGCAGGAGATGAGTCATTCGAAGTGACCGAAAGGGGAAGTGCAACATCTATGGGACCCAATGGTTGGAATCCCAACCCCACTTGAAAGGGGCTATGGTCGGTTGAGCTATGCAAGGCTCGGTTGTAGCTATGTTGGACATAGGGAAGGCTCTCATCCCATGTGTGAGAGTTCTTTGAGTTATACATGCGAAGGATATGCACAATCATTCGATTTACAACCTCGGTTTGGCCATCTGTCTGGGGGTGGAAGGCCATGGATTTGGTGAGCTTGGTTTCCAATAGTGACCAGAGGCTCGACCAGAATGTGCTAAGAAATTGACTATCCTGATCTGATACAATGGTTTTTGGGATTCCAAAATGTACCCAAACTCGTTCAAAGAAGAGCTTGGCAATGGCCTCTGCTGTGATGCTCTTCTTGCAGGCAACCAGAATTGCCATCTTAGAAAAACGATCAAAAACCACAAAAACACAGTCATTTCCCTGCTTGGTGGATAGGAGGCCCGACATGTAGTCCATTGAGATGGATTCCCATGGCCTATCAGGAGTAGGAAGAGGGGTGTACAGGCCCTGTTTCTTAGTGGTCGATTTGGCAATAGCGCAGGCAGTGCAGGACCTGATATACTCTTTGACCTCCTATCGAAGTTTCAGCCAGTAGAAATGTTTTTGTAGCATCGCCACTATATTTTTGATGCCAAAGTGTCCTGCCACCCGACTGTAGTGGACTTCCCAGATCAGCTTTGCTCACTCACTTGATGGAACACAGATATGGCCCAGACAACATAACAACCCATCCTGAAGATGGAAATTATCGACAACTGCATTTGCACCCAACATTTGGTAGGTGGTGGCGAATTCAAGGTCTATCTCATAGAGTTGGGGCCATCCAGATGTCTCATGGCCGCAAGAGTCTAGCACTGTGGTGAGTGATGCGACTGGCGGTCTGCTAAGGCAATCAACGACGCAATTGGTGCTTCCTATTTTATACTTGATGTTGAGGTGGAATTGCTACAAGTATGTGGACCACTTTTGATGGAAGTCATTCTGTAGTTTTCCCTATGTCTGCATGAATTGCAGTGGCTTATGATCAGTGTGGATGACTGTCTCCTTCCCAAGAATGTAATGTCTCCATTGGCGACATGCTTGCACAATGGAGTACATTTCTTTGTCATAAGTAGGGTACTTAAAGAAAGTATCGGACAGTGTCTCACTATGATAGGCCACGGAGTGGCCGTGCTAAGTGAGAATGGTGCCCACATCATAGTCTAAAGAATTTGTCTCGATCACAAAGGGATGTTGTAGGTCTGGTAGTGAAAGTATTGGGGCTGAGCACAAGCGCTGCTTCAAATCATCGAACGCTTTTTGTTGGGACTGACCCCACGTAAAATTTTCCTTACCACCACCCTGTTTATTTGGCTGAGGGCCCATGCAATATGGGAGAAACCCAACACAAACCTGCGATAGAAATTAGCAAGTCCCAAGAAGCTCCGAAGCTCAGTGAGTGTTGTTGGGGTTGGCCAGTCATGGATGACTTGGATCTTGGCTAGATCCACATGTACACCATGGTGATCAATGATGTACCCCAGGTAATGGACCCTGTCCATGCTGAAGGATCATTTTTCCAGGTTGGCATATAGCTTGTGCTGCCGCAGGGTGTGCAGAACCTGTTGAATATGCTGCAAGTGTTCGGCCCAAGTCTTGCTGTAAATTAGAATGTCATCTAGATACACCACTACAAAAGTATTGGTGAATGGTCGTAGGATATTTTCCATCATCCTCATGAAAGTGGCTAGAGCATTTATCAAACCAAAGGGCATGACCAACCATTCAAAAAGTCCTTCCTTTGACTTGAAGGTGGTCTTCCATACATCTGTCTATTCTATCGGGACCTGGTGGTAGCCAGAATTCAGATCAATCTTACTGAAGTATTTGGCCCCTGTGAGTTGATCAAAGAGGTCATCAATTCGAGGAATCGGGTACCAGTTTCTGATAGTGATTTTATTCAGAGCTCGGTAATCAATACAGAGTCACCAGCTTCCATCTTTCTTTTGTACCAACACGATTGGGCTCCCGCAAGGTGATGATCTGGGGTGGATGTGCTCCTTGTGGAACAGTTCTTGGATCTATCGCTTGATCTCCTCATTCTCTAACAAAGAGCGATGATAGACTGGCCCATTGGGAAGTGGTGTGCCGGGGGTCAGATCGATGGGGTGCTTGACCTGGCAGTGCAGAGGTACCCCTGTAGGTGAGGAGAAGATATCTGAGTATTCTTCCATGACCTTATCTACTTGCTTCTACTGTGTGGAGAGATCGGCCGCAGAGACCTTGGATGTGGCTGTGATATTTCGCTTGTTCTAAGAGCGAATCACGAAGAAGACAAACTTCCCCATCTGTGAGATGACCTTCCTACATTGCTTAGCAGAGATCAAGGAAATAACACTAGGTGGGACTGCCTCGAGTATCCTGTACAATTTTCTATTCAAAGTAATAATAACACTACGAGACCTAGACTCATATACAACATGACGTTTCCATAAATAAGGTTGGCCCAAAATAACATCACAAACTTCGAGAGGAGCAAAATCACACAATACCTCATCTTTGAAGGGCTTGATGTCATATGATAGTCAGCACTGTTAGCTGACACGGAGATCACTTCCTTAGCGGAGCCATCCAATGGTGTAGGGTTGTGGGTGCAACGTTGTTGAAAGGGCCAGCCACTTGACGACCTCTGCTAAGATGAGGTTCTTCTGGCTACCGCTATCAATGATGAAGTGCATTGGGGTGCCTTTTACCCACATCTATGAATGGAAGAGGCACTCTCCTTCTAGCTCGTCTGGTTCACTAGGCTAGAGCTTGGTGGTAGCAACGGTGGCACTGGGTTCCGCGTTAATGATCTGTCTTCCCCTTTCTGGTTTTGTCTCGAAGTCAGAATATGCATCTAATTCAGAGGCTTTCACGTCGGCCACCAGCGATCGCTTTGAGCGGCAGTCAGCAGTGTTATGCCAAGGGCTCTTATGGAAGTCGCACCACTTCCCGGTATCTTTTTTTGTCTTTTCGATGTCCTTTTCTTGTGGCTTGTACTGGTTGTCTTGATACTACCCATCTTTTCTATGTCCTTTGTTCCATGGGTTGGGGCCGCCATTTCCTGGCTTTTGTTGTGAGGGGTTCCCAGGCCCAAATTGCCGCGTCTTTTGTTTGATTTTTTGCTCGATTTTGACTACATATCGGTAGGCTGTGCGCAAGGATGAGATGTCCAGAAATTCCATTTTGGTCAGGATGTATCTATGCAGAGCACCATGATACTTGAGCACCATATGCCACTCTGAATCTTTGATACCCAACTTGGTGCGCAAGGTATGGAAGATATTTATGTAATCTAGCACTGCTTGGTCTCTTTCTTGCTGTAGTGTGGTCCATTTGGTATACAGGTCATCATAACTTCTGACAGGGTAGTATTGTTCCTTAATAGCATCCTTGAAGGATTCCCAGGTGGTTGTGACTGAAAATAATGAGGTTTCCTCTATTTCCTTTTTCTCACAAAGTTTCCCACCAATCTTTGACATGGGGAATGGCTTTGAGGAGCACAAAAATAATCTTTTCTCTATCCGAAAATTTATGAACAGAAAAATACCCTTCTAGTAGATTCAACCACTTGTCTATAGCATCTGTGTCTATCTGACCTCCAAATATAGGAATATCAAAGTTTATTTGTACCTTGAAGAAGATACGCTGCTTGTTGGTAGTCACCGAAGGATTTTCACGAAACTATCCATCATCTCGTTCCTCTGTTGCGTGAGGGATTCCTCAATCAACAATTTGAAAGGATATCCTATCCCATCATATTTATTTTCTCCTACCATGGGAGGTTGCTTGGGTGTGTGAGAGCTTCTGTCCTCAAGAGAAACAAGCTCAAGACCCAACTCTTTGTACTCCGACCTCGTTGGGGACATGCATTAAGACGACAAGGAGCAGACCGCTCTGATACCACTGATATGGATTTTATGAGAAGAATGAAATGAATATAGATTATTAATAGGTTCTTAACACAAAATAATAGAGATACAGTAAAACTGGTTTTCTATTCAATAACGAAATAAGTTGAAACTATAAAATGTAGTGGAAACAAGCTTGCTGGAATGGTGGCGGCTTATCTATGAGAAGAGATGTGATGGCAGCGCGAATTCGCAAGAGGAAAACTAAAATGAGGCTCTGAAGGCCTTTTTACAATAAGAAAGAATGCCAAAAACCCTAGACATCCAAAAACCTAACCCTAGGAGATGAAGCGCCAAAAGTCATGTGGGCCCCATTTGGGTAAGCTAGTATATCAACTTCTCGGGGTCGTAACTTTTGCATACGATCTCCGTTTTAGGCATGTGATAGCTCGTTGGAAAGGTATCATAGAGGAGATTAATTTTGGGGGATCAATCATGCCTTTGAATATCATTGAGGAGATTGATACCGAAAAACCTTCATTTAGGCCCTCAAAATGGCCCTGGTAGTAAAAATTGCTAAAAATAGTAAATTGCCAAAAATGTCATAAAGTTGTTTTGATCCAGTTGGAAAAGGTGGGTGGCCATTGATATCCATCTAGATCAGTGATGCTGAGGGTGAAATGGGATCAACTGAATATCTCAAGGACTGTCATGAGGACAGCCCATAAATTCCCAATTTCCAGGAGGGCAAAGAGTTGAGGTCACTGCGGGATCTCATAGAATGTCATGAGGAAAGCCAGAGAATTTCACATTGCCAGGAGGGAAATAAGATGAGATTATTACGGGATCTCATGGACTGCCAGGAGGGCAGCCAGAAAATTCCAATTTTCTAGGTGGGCAAGGGAATAGAGATGGGACTAGCTAAAAGTCTCATGGACTCGGAGGTGAGTTCAAGTCAGCAAGAAATGTTGATGAAGAAGGGATCAGTTGATCTCATAGTCTACCAGGGAAGCAACAAAGGAGTCCCAATTTGCCAGGTGGGCAAGGATAAGCAGGTGAGGCTATATGAGGGCCTCATAAACTCAGAGGTGAGTTCGAATCAGCCCGAGGAGCTGATAGAGAAGGAAGGTTCATATGGTTCTTCCAACCATGTGAATGAATATGATGACAAGTTAAAAACTTACACCATCCGAGAGGAAGGTTAGACGAATATTCTAATGATTGGGGGAATCGGGATATTCCTACCATTTTCCCAAGAGGAGGAATAAATCTGTGTTGCAGATGTTAAAATAGAAATAGAAGAAGAAGGACGGCCAACTGAGACTGTCAAGGAAGAATTAGAGCAGACATTAGAGACTTCCCAAGTAGATGAGCATTCTGAGGAGTGGCTCAATATTTTCATCCAGGAAGCTGAAAAGACTGCAACGTTGGAGATTGCAGAAGCTGAAGAAGAAGATGCAAATAGCATGAGCTTTTTTGATCTGTTTGAATAGATTGAAGCCCTGGAGAGAAGGGTGATAGTGAAAAGATTGCACATCCAATAGGTGAGGTTAAAAGAAGATGAGGATAACATGGGAGATCATGATGATCTGCCCATCTGCAGAAAGAAAATGCAGCTGAGGAGACTACAAAACTAGAGCCAACCACTGGAGTAGCTGGATGAGGTGATCAATTAGATCAAGGAGCTGATGATCAAGTTAGCAAGAACTATCAGTGAGGAAAGGATGAGCAACGCAAAGGCAACAACAACAACAACAAGGAAGTGGAGCAAGGAGACTCCAGGCAGTTGTTTGGGATTTAGGGGGATTTCCACAACTAAGAGTGGAATCTCATGAGCAGGAGCTCATGAATTTTGAAGCTGAGGAGTATGATGTAGGAGCATCTCTCCACATCAGTTAGCCAGCCACGTCAGCATATTCAAAATGCACATTCATGGAGAAGAGGCGCAACCCTCGTTTTCAAATTTCAAATTTGAATGTAATAAATGTTGTAGGTTGTTGAGCTATGAGGCCGTGCTTTTCATAGGTTGTAGTGTAGGTAGGACTTTAATGTTTGAAGCCTGAGATCTAGATCTGATTCTGGACCAGACGGCCCATTCAATGTAATTGAATAGGGTAGGTGAGATTGGAGGGAAGAGATCGAAGAGCCCCATCATGTAAAAGAGATTTTTGATCTCTTTTGAAGAGGTAGCAAGAAAGGATAGAGAAGAGATAGAGCATAGGAGAGCAAGAGAAGGAGCCAAGACTCTGTCAAAGTCTGAGCTCAGGAACACCCTGTAAAAAGAGACATTTGAGATAAATACAAATAACAATTTTTCCTGCATGAATTATGTGTTGTGTGAATGTCTTTGTGTGTTCTATTTATGTTGTAGATGTATGTTGTAGGTTTGTATTTGCAGGGAGTTGTTTTATTTTTAGGCTTGAGATTTTCTTTGTGGTTTCATGCCAGGAGGGCGTGATAGAGTGTTGTGGACTCTGAATACCAGTGCACATAAGCACTTTTGAACTCTGCGGAGTTAGACAAAGACGTGCTAGGGCACAGAAGCTGAAATCATCAACTCGGGGAAGACCTTGGAGGTTGCTGAACACCTTAGGAGGTAAGGCTGTGAAGGAAAACAAAGTTGCAGATAGAAACTCTTGTGAGTTTTGTAGAAGTTCTGCCAAGTGGGCATTGAACATACACACGGGTTGCGTTGAGGAAGAACTCTGTCATGAGCTCGACAGAAGTCAGAATCACTAAGGATTCTAGACACTCTGCCAGGTGGGCATCGAGAAGGTGAAAAAGTGCACATAAGAGGAACTCTCCTGTGAGTTTAGAATAATATATAAGCTCTGAGGAGTTCTGTACAACTCTTTCAGGAGGGCATTGAGTCAGTGTGCAGACAGGCACAAGAAGAGAACTCTTTGAGTTATGAGATTGAAGAAGAATCCACTGCAGGATCTTCGCAGGGTTGTTGAACACCCTAAAAGACTCAGTAATAGGGTGCTTGAGCAGACAGAGTGACAGGAGGGCATGAATTTCTCCATCTGCAGGAGAAAGGAAGAAGGATTTATTTCCTTAAGAGATCAGAGTGTTTGAGAAGCTCAGGACGGATAACACTTGTGTGTGCAAGGAATTTGTAGGAGCGCAAAGGTCATAAATATTCAAGGATTTGAAGAAGATATCAAGAGGGACAACATTTTTATACGTGCAGGAGAGGACTCAAGTCATGGAGCTCGCAGAGGAAAAAGGAGCTAAGGTTGAGGCCTTAAGCGTTTGGAAATTTCTTCCACGTCTAGGAAGTAGCGTAGGAGGAGTGTATAGGAGGGATGGATCTGAACCATCAGATCTTGGTCAAACCAACTGATATTCTTTAGATGTGTTTGGAGTTGCACGGGGTTTAACGAACTCATACAATAGAGTAGAGGAGAAATTCTTGAAAGGGTATCTTATCAAGATTTCGACATTCAGGAGTTCGAAGGTCCTGAGGACAAAGGTTTGGATGCTCAGCAACATAAGTCCTGAAACAATGAAAGATCAGGACTGTTCATCTAAGGAGGACATGTGGTTTTGATTGACGGATCGAAAAAAGTGCTGAAGAAGTCTAAGTTTGGGATTTTGTGAACTCAGAGGTTCGCAAAGCGAGAGCCCAAGAGTTGGGTGTCCCAACTCACGAAGTCGCAAAGTTGCAGTATCGCGAGGAGTAAGGACAGTCGTTGAATCTAGAGAACGGGAGGACCGTTGGATCAAGAACCCCATTGTGTATCATGTATTCAGAGGTTCAGAGGTTAAAGGGATCTCTTTTCAACTGTAGAATTCATGAAGTGTCGAGAGCTGAGGCACGAGGGAACACATGGAAAAGCCATAAGGTGGGGCCCACGTGATAGATAGGTAGACACGCATCGCCTAGAAAAAGGAGTCAACACTCCATTGATTTATCACATCTTGGGGATTCACGGGATAAGAGTGTGAAGGCTCGATGCTTCAACCTGCGAGGTTGTGAATAGCGAAAAGCGTCAAGGGAGGAGTCAACCCGACGTTGACTTATCGCGTCTTGGGAGATCGCAACAAGATGGCATGAGAGTTCAACTCATGAACTCACAAAGATGTGAGTTGTGAAAAGGAATTTAGGTTAAGCCCTTGGTCATAGCGTTGTGGTCACTCAGAGGAGGTGAAGCTGGCGCCTAGTGCCTGTTCGCACAGCTGGGGTTTCCGAAGGACCTGTGGATCGAATTCACCGAAGGTTCCAACAAGGAACCAAAGGAGCCACTTCGGCTCAAGGAGAGATTAGAATGATCCTTTGTAGTGGATCTTGGTCTGAGGGTTGGGGGTCTGCACCAATGGTCCATAGCCTTACAACAGAGGAAACTAGGGTTTCTCCCAGGGCATTCCTTAGCAAGATGTCCTGGTCTTCTACAACTATAACAAAGAGTTAATCCTCTCTTTCTCTTCAATAATCCCCAACTCTTCTTATACTGCGCGCTAGGATCATAATGGCTAGCCTGCAAAAATTTCTTTCTAGGATCCTGCATCCATTGGTTAGTCCAAAAAGTATTTCTATGCATAGGTATAACACATCTATCATTATACTTATCATATCTATTCATATCAAATGTTCTTTCATCTAACAATGCCCTAGTTTTCAAGCTAGGAAAAAATCTATCAAGCATACCTAAATCCATGCTCTAGAAACAAAACAAATTCACTTATCTTACTTCTATAGGGCACAAATCTTCTAGATCTAAGAACTTTTGACTATTCTTACCTTTATTAGAGGATAGAGCTTACAAATCTTACTTATTTTCTTCAATATCAACCTCTTTTCTTGCAGATCTTACTTCTTTCCTTCAGATTTGTCCTTCCTTCTTCAGTACAAATATTTTCAGATCAAGTGGATCACTGCGCACTAGGGCATAGATCCATGCACAAAGATTTCACAATTTCAGGATGAATCTTTGCACAAATCTTCTTCTGCTCAGTTCCCAGCAATCACAGTTTCGGGTCCCAGCAATGGAACCATTTGTTGGAAGAGGGGCAGACCCAGGGTTCAATGCTACAACAACACACAAACAAAACCCTAACTATTGTCCCTTTCGAAAACACCTGTGAAGCAGATGAAGTCTCACCCGAGGTAGAGGCAGGGATGGTTGCAAGACTCAGGTGTCTGCAACCTTAGCTGGGACACAGATCTGTGATTATAACACTTAGTAATCACCTAGCATAGATTATTCATCAATATTCAACCCTTATGATACTTCGCAGATAGCACAGAGCATCACAGTATGTACTTAGATCTAAGATAATTCATCACTTAGCCACAAAAAGATAGATTAGATTCGGCAGATCAAGCACTAAACATACCATATCTAACATTCATTCATATCTTAGAAGCACAAAGAAAAAATAGATCTATCTAAACACATCAAAGCACTTAGCAAAGGAAGAGACAAACACATCAGGTCGAGGCACAGAGAACAACACACAGATTTACCATGGTTCACCCCCACCCTGGGGCTATGTCCACAAATTCTTCTTCTTTATTAGCTTAAGTTAATCAAGTTACAACACAGAGTCACCAAAAACCCTTCTGCACACAGGACAGAAGATTTGCGCAGCTCGCTAGAGCCTTCTTCCTTTCGTTGTAGCACAAAGCCTTCTATAATCTCTATAATAAGTTTCACTTAGCTCTATAACCCTTCTACAGTCATGCACAGAGCACTACTAGCACTTAGCTTACATCACATAGATGGGCTACCGTCCCCCTTACTTACTTCGCCTAGAAGTCTATTTATACATTACAAAAGTGGGCCTAAGCGTGGGTAAACCCATGGGCCAACATCCCTTTCCCATTATATTATCCCCAAAAACCCAAAAAGGACCCAAAACATGGTCTAGCTTCCATGATTTATGATTCACATTGTGTTCCATCTTTGACAAGATGTCGAAGTCCCAAAAATGGTCAAATATGACCAAGTATTCCTCAAAACTTGGTCAAGGGCCAACACCATCCAAACTCTGTACAAACAACCTCATCCACACATCTGAATAATCAATGTTAAAGTTGTCTGCAAAACTGTAAAAGGATACCAGATGTTCTTCAACAGTTATTTCACCTTCCCCATTATATCTTGGCAGATATTTCATGTAATTTGTGGTTGGGAGTGCATGTAAAACTATAGGTAGCACTAATGGTGCATATTTGGTAGCAATTATGACATCCATCCGATTAACGACCATGGCTTGAAAAATAGGAATATACAAATTTATGGGAGATACAGGAGTGGTTGCAGGACTGGATGATGAATTGAATCGAGAGTAGGAGATGTTTGAGCCCCGTTGGAATTACGATTCTCAGGGCTAGCAAATTCAAGCTTCTTGTGATGATGGTTTGAAGTATTCTCTTGGTGTGTAGCTTTTCCTTTGAGGGGGGAACTATATCTATCAACTACAATGGATTTCCTTAATTTCCTTTCTATCTCAAACCCTACTATGTTATTCTCATGGTTATAATCAACCTTCTTGGCTTTGTTGTTTTCATATTTGGATATGTTGAATCCATTTCTGGGTGCTAGTATTTCTTCTTTAAATTTTACTTAGCGAAGTAGCCAGGTGAAAGATGGCAGTCTATCTATGTTTTAAATTTTTTCACCATCAAAGGTCAAAGATGATCAATTTTCATTCTCCCAGGGAAAGATATTTCATTACTCTGTTCCCCGGCAACGGTGCCAGAAGATGTTGGTCCTAAAGTTTGCACCTGATTGCTAAAGGGAAAAGCTAGGCCACCTATCAGTTTAGAATGATTGCTTCTTTTAAATTTTTGTTGGTTGGTCAGAGGGTTATTCTATTAAGACAAAAGCAAGTTTGGGTTGGCAGAATGATATGGATGAGGTCCCTCCTTGGCTAATGGCACACTAATGACAAACCAATGAAATAATAGAAAACAAAGGGAAACAACAAACTACTCAATGAATAATCTATTGTAAGAAGTTTAATACTTAAAATATCATTTCAAGACATCAAACATGTATCAAAACACAATAAATCCCATAGGTTGCAGAAAACAAATTTTCACCAAAGTATTAGTTGTTTGACAGGTTGCATATCAGTAAAAATAAGTCATATAATAGCTGAAAGGAAATTAAATTTACATTGCAAAAATCAAAAAAGTATTCAAGATAAGAATGAAAACACATGAAGAGTTGAACAAAACATTGTCATCAAGAGTATGTTCACCAGGTAGAGATCTTTAATCTATGCATAAAATGGGTCCAACTAGTCTATTGTATTGTTATTCCTTCCTCAAAAAATTTGACCTTTACAATATCCAAAAACTAACTATTTAAAAGAGTTGTAGAGGCTCTCGTCCTTAGGGGAATGAGACCTCAGATTAGGGAACAATTTGTAAAAAAAATTACTAACTTTACTAAGATACTGGAATTAATCAGCAAGAGTGGTTCTTATCACACACAGAATACCACTCTTGCATCTAATCTAGGAAAATGTTGGACTTAATCAAATAAAAATACTACTGTCTCTATGACATAACTTATGCATGTGCTGGAGGAACCGAGGGGCCGAAAATAGGCCTCAGAGTGACATAGAAAAGCTCTTTGTTGAATGACAGTGTGTCTACGAGATGTAGGAGGCCACTAGAGATAATCAGTTGCATGAGCAGGGTTTTCTAAAGTGTTTCTAAAATTAATCTGTGCAGACCTGTGACTAAGACTTAGCTCTCTGTCTATGCCTGAGATTTCAAAAGCTAAGTGTGCTCTATATTGACCCTGTCAGCTACCATTTGTACTTGTGAAATAGCTGTGCTGTAATGGTTGTCAGCCCATCGGACATGAGGGGAGACGTGGCGGTGAGAATCAAATCGGGAGACGGGATGAATGGATGTGAGGGTAGTGAGTGGGATGAGTGGAAGTGACATGGAGGTGACACAGTGATTCGATGTCATTCTAGCACATGATTACGGGAGCTGTTGAGAGTGGTTTGGATCTATACCACTTTTGGGCCCTCAATCCACCACAATATGCCACGTACCCTTCCAACAAAACCATGGTTTAAATTGTGGGACTGCTCTGGAAAATTAACATCTAAACAGTTTGCATCCCCCCAATGAGCTATAGCTATCGATCTGATTATGATCTAAGATCTGGGTGACATTTACCTTCTGCAAGGATCGACGGTTCTCGTTGACCAAGGATCACTGGTCCAGATTCACTTCGGACTTTCGTGCTTTGGGTGTTTTGAATGTGAAACATGAAACATCTCTTGGAGCAAAATATTCGAAGTGAATGATTTGTCGCCACATGCCATGATGGATGAATGGTCCAGATTCTCTTCAAAAATCTGGGCTTTGAGAATTTCAAATGTGAAACATGAAACATCTCCCGAAGGAAAACTCTCAGAGTGACATGGTGGCCTAAAATCATATGACATCACAACTGTTGATGTGTCCTAGAACGAAAGGTGACACGTGTCGCATGGAAATAGGTGAATGACACAAACAAATGATGTGGGATGAATTCCATGTGTCTTGCCTCATGAGTGTGCCATGTGTCTCAACTGTTGGTTGCCATGTGCTTCGGTACTTCAGGACTCTGGCTCGTTGAGCTTCAAGACTTCGGGAGTTTCAAAATGTTAAGCATGAAGATATCCTAGAGGAAAACCACTGAAGTGGTTGATATGATTCCACATGTCCCCTCTGATGAATGATTATGATTTACTTCGGGACCTTGGGTCTTTGGCTCTTTGGGACTTTCGAATGTGAAACCTAAAAATCTCTCAGAGGAAAATCCATGAAGTGAATGATCTCCTATCGTGTGTCGTGACTGACGAATGGTCCATATTTTCTTCTAAAATATGGGTTTTGGGACTTCAAGAGTTTATGAATGTTAAGCTCAGAGAACTCTCGAAGTAAAATCGTCAAAGTGACGTGTCAGGTTCTTGGAACTTCGGGTCTTCGGCATTTGGGTCTTCAAAAACTCAGTACTTCAAACTTGATATTAAAACCCGTGCGATTCTAGAACCTGAATGGATGAGAGACGTTGATCTATGATTTTTTTGGTGGATCTTTACCGTTGAAAGTTCAAGTGTCTGTTCCCACAATTTGAGCCTGAAATTTGTTGCTCTGGATTGCTGCGTTGTGTGCATGGGCATTTCCTATAGATAGAAAAGGATTGGAAAACCTGCGGTGATCTCAATCAATGGTGCACATGATGACAAGAATTTTGAAACAAATATGACATGCATTTTATCCTTTCAGAAAAAGAGAAATAGAAATGTTCGAAGACTCAAAAACGAATAAGGACCAAGACACTCAATAGTGGGAACCTAACTTAACCACCAGAAAAAGGAAAAATTGATGAAGGCATAGGGAAAAATAGAGGAGAGGAAGGGGATGTGGACCTAGGTTACAACAATTAGATTCTTAGAGATACTTATAGCACTGGTATTATCACATAGTATCAGAATAGGCTCGTCATATTCCACCTGTATGTCCTGCAAAGTTTTCTTCATTCAGATAACCTATGTACAATATGTTGTTATTGAAATATACTCTTCTTATGTTGTGGAAAATGATACTGAAGAATATTTATTGCTCAACTAGGATACCATAAAATCACCCAAGTAGAAGGTTGTTCCACTTGTACTTCTTCTATCATCAACACTTCCTACCCAATTTGCATGGGTGTATGCTACTAGAGATATATCATTCCATTTTGGATACCATAATCCATATTATTTTTTTTACTTTGAGATATCTTAGTATTCTCATTACCTCCATAACATGGGTTTCCTTCTGTACTACTTGAAATCTTGCAACTTGTCCAACTTCTTGCATCACATTTGGTCTCAATGTTGTCATATAGAGTAAACTACAAATCATCAATTTGTAGAGTCTCTGATCTACATCCTTGTATTTATCATCTTTGCTCAATTTGAAAATAGTCTTCATGGGAGTACTTATGGGCTTTCAATCTACCATTCCAAAATTATTTATCATTTCTTTTATATACTTGGTCTGGGAGATGAAATTACCTTTATCTTGCTAACATATGCAGAGTCCCAAAAATAAATACAACTCACCAAGTAATGATATTTCGAATTCATTCTACATGTCTTTAGAAAATTTTTGACTCATCATGTCATCACCACTTACAAAAATAATGTCATCAACATAAACTTCAATTATCAATATAATACCTTGATTCACCTTTATGTAGAGATTGTTTTTTGGATTTCCTTTCCTAAACCCTTGATGTCGTAGATACATGTCCAATATTGAATACCATGCTATGGGGGCTTGTTTGAGTCCATACAATGTCTTCTTCAATATGCAAACACAATCTTCCTTTTCTGACAGTAGAAATCCTTCTGGTTGTTCAATGCAAACTTCTTCTTCTAGTTCTCCATTTAGGAAGGATGATTTTACATCCATCTAATATTCTTTGATTTTATTAGAACATTCATAAGAAAATATCATTCTAAATACTTCCATTATGGAAAATGGGGAAAACTTTTCTTCAAAACCCATTCCTTCAACTTGAGCATATCACTTGCATACTAACCATGCTTTATTCTTGGATACCTTTCCATCCTCATTCATCTTGTTTCTAAATACCCATTTTGTACCAATCACATTCTTATTCTTAGGCCTTAGAACAAGTTCCCATGTTTCCTTCTTCTCTATATGATCCATTTCTTCTTCCATAAATTTTCTCCAGTGTTCATCAGTGTTGGATTCTTCAAAGTTGTTGGTTTCAATTGTGGACAAAAATGCTACATGTCTTTGTTCTAGTGAGAATAATTTTCTTCAGGTTTCAACTCCTACATATTTATTCCCAATGATTTGTTCTAGTGGATGATTTTTATGCACTCTCCAGGTAGTATTTTTGGGAGATATATGAAGATATTTTTGGTCATCTTTATCTTTCTCTACTTCTAGATGCTCTTCTTCTGTTGTTGCTTCTACTTCTTCTTTCAAATCCTCTTCTCCTTCCTTCTATGTTGAGTTTTTTCTTTATTCTTTGGGATTTTGTACACTTGTCTCCTCAATATGTACATTGATTCTTTCCACTATTCTATTGAGTCTCATATTGAAAAATTTGTATTCCTTTTTCTTGCTTGAGTACTCGATAAATATTCCTTTGTCAAATCAGGAGTCAAATTTTCCAATCCTTTCATCTTCTCTTTTGATATAGAACTTGCTTCCAAATACTCTAAAATGATTCACATTTTTCGATCTCCCTTTCCATATCTTGTAGGGCGTCTTATCATTATTACTTCTGAGCATTCCTTTATTCATGATATGAACTATTGTATGTATTTCATGTGCCCAAAATATGTCACCCAACTTGGAATATTTCAACATGGTAATGGACATTTCTTGTATTGTTCTATTCTTTCTTTCAGTGACTTCATTTTGCTGAGGTGTCCTGGCTATTGAGAATTTTCTTTTTATTCCATGTTTGCCACAAAAATCCATGAATTATTTCAATGTAAACTCTCCACCATTTTCTGATCTCAAACATTTGATTTTCAAGTTTGTCTTTGTTTCAACCATCTCTTTGTATATATTGAAGTGTTCGAATGCCTCTGACTTACTCCTGAGAAAGAAAAGTTCAGTCATTCTTGTGTAATCATTGATCAGTAGCATGAAGTATTTTTCACCATTTAATCCCTTTGTTCTCATTGGTCCACATAGATCGTTATGTACAGTCTCCAATGGTTTTTTCGTTGAGTAGTCATTTTATTTGAACTTGGTCCTGGTCTGTTTTCCCTGTAGACAATGCTTACATAGAGTATTCATTGGCTTTGAAATTTCAAGAACATTTATTTTACTACTTCCTTTCTGATGATTTTGACAAGATTTTCAAATTTCATATGACCCATTCTTTTGTGCCAAAGCCAACTTTCATTTTCCTTTCCTAAGAAACATATTTCTTTTCCAATTTCATTCAAAACATATATGTTGTTTGGAGTCCTTATCTCTATCGCCACTAACTTGTCTGGTCCTTCTTTCCTAATTTCTCATTTCTCTAATTCGGACTGATGTGTGTGTCCTTGATCGCACATATGACTTACACTCAACATATTGTGTTTCAAATATTTGACCAGTAGAACATTTTCTACCATGGCATATTTTCTTCCAAGTTTAACTATGCTTCTACCTATAATTTTAGTTGAATGATTATTTCCAATTGAAACAGATCCATATATTTCTTTCTTTAGAGTTAGAAACCTATTCTTGTCACCTATCATATTCTTTGAACAACCACTGTCAACATACCATTCACTTTTTCTGTGTTGGGATTGTAGAGAAAGCGAGCATTGATTTTTTTTTCTTTTCCATATCTCTTGTGGTTCCAATATATGATTGTTAATGTTCTACTTTGGTTCCCTGGGTAGAATAGTCAATATGAAACTCTTTGCTATGTGTCCAAAATTGTTGCATTTGTAGCATTCTACTTCATTACTCTATGAACCAAAACTATTTTTATTTATGTTGTATGCTTCATAATATATTATGGGATAACTATTCTTTAAGTACCCTACATAGTTGCTCCAGTTCTTTGCATAGGATCTACAATTTATAGATATATGTCCAAAATTATCACAATTAAATCAATTACCATAAAATAAATTTTGATACTTGGGAGTAGATGATCTTCTTTGCAATGCAATCCTTCTGAATTTGTCTTCTTGAGTCTTCTTTATTTCTGGAATGTTACTATTTGGGTTCTTTCATTCTTCCTTCTTCAGAATCTATGACAATCTCTGCATAACTTCTTTGTTATACTTCATGTTTTGTTGTCTTATAGATCGATCCTTTCTCATTTTGTACTTGATTGTATCCTAGTCCAGATCTTTCCTTGGATGGTCTTTAATTGCTAATTATTTGTTCCAATATTCTGGTGCTCTTCTGCTGTATATATTTCTTCTGAAAATATTTCCTTGAAGAGATCATTTCTTATTCCAATCTTCCAATCATTTTTTCCTTTTCTTCTAACTGAATTCTGATTATTTCCTCAATTATTTTGTCTTCTTATATTTGATTTTTTAGACTCATGATTATCCGCTCGACTTCTTCAGAGTTGGAATTTTGAGATCCCTCTTTCATTTTTAGCTATGCCTTGAGTGACTTGTTTTTATTTCTTTCTTTCCTAAGTTCTTCTAATGCACTGAATAGCTTTGCTCTGAGATTGAATTCACCTTATTCTTCATAATCATCTTCTACTACCATGAAGAGTAATATTTTTGAATCACTGTCACTATCATTATCCTCCTCGTCTGATGAGGAATTGTCTTCCTTTGAGTAGAAACTTTTCTTGAATAATTTGCTTTTGTTTCTTTTCTTATTTCCCTTTTGATATTTATTTTCCCTTTTAGAAACTTCTTATTCATCATTATATTTTTTTTTTAAGTAAGAAGTTTAATATATTAAGTTCCTTCTAGAAGAAAAAGGGAATTCCAAAATACAGTGATGGTCCTGCTGTAATTACTGGGCTTCCCCAACATAGGGGAAACCAACCCAGTTAGCAGATTAGTCAGCATAAGCATAGTAATAAACTATAAAAAAAGTAGTGTCTAAGACAACATGGACAACCATAAAAACGAGAATCTAACTGACACGACTTCGAATCACAGCAAGAGCCTAGACACCTGACGCGTAACCTGGCCAGGTGGCGTTGAGATCCCCTATCCATGGTTTCTCTTCGACACACACTGTCCCATCCCCCCAGTGCACCTTGACCTTCTCCTTGGTCTCAGTTCCAAGGTCGTGCCTCATAGTGTCCACCTCCGCCATGGTCGCGCTCCCATCCCGTTTCAATTTCGACTCTGCTGCATCCTACATTGCGATATCTCCAACTATTGTAGCTTCCTAGGGTTCCTGTGTCGAAGTCACGCGCGCCTTGTCTTATGCCTCGGCGGTATCTACTATAGGTTCCTGCTTAGAGGTCGCTCCTTCCGAGGTCTAGAGGAAAGTCTCATGCAATGAGGAGAGGAGCTGAAGGAAGAGAGCCACCTTTTCATTGGTAAGTTGCAACCAAAATTGCAGGTCCTCCACCCCCTAGTGGAGTTCGAAGACTAGGCCATAGAGAATGGCCAAATTGTCTTTTACCTGCTCGCCATTAGCGCTGTCAGAGGAGGGGAGCCCATAATTCCTAGGCTTCCACGTAGAAGGTGTTTGCCCGTCTCCTAAGTCTCTTGGAAAAACCAGGCGAGGAGGATGGGTCGGTTCATTCACCGGTGGAGCGAGGAGGAGGCACAAAGAAGAACATGGCAGCCGAGGAATAAGTTTGAGGCAATTGATGCTCATTGCCGGTAGAATGGGAGGGGTGTTGCTGTGAGGCATGGCCTGGAGGTGAGGGGATGAGCCAGTGGGAGGCGGATCAAGCGGAGAAATTGAGGGATGACGAGGTCTCCAAGGAGAACCCCACCATGGCCTCCCTCTCAGACGGGTTTTATGGTTAGGCATAGGGTGCGCGCGGCAGAGGTCACAGGGTTGGGTATAGAGAGGAGACACCGGGGACCAATGGACGCAATCAAAAGACAGCCATGGCAGCGAAGGGGAAAGCCCATCAAACCACCAGCAAAGACAGTTAAAAAAGACTATTAACAGAGCCATGAGAAAATGCAGAGGTCGAGTGTGTGCAATAACACCCTTTCCCTATCGCCATAAGAGCATATTAAAGCCGCAGGAGGGTGGAGGACGGTGGCACGAGCCCGTCACATGGTTCCGTTCCCCATTGGCATATTCCCTCCTCCACCATGCGCCAAGTGGTCTCCACTGACACCCCATCCGGGGGTTATTCATCATTATATTTACTTTTATGAGGAAATTTAGAATAAAAATGACCAATACCACCATAATTAAAACATTTCAGTGGAAGCATACCTTTATACTTGTCAGTTCCTTTATTTAATTTCCTTACAAAGTTATCCATCTCTTCATCTTCGTCTGAATCATCACTACAACTGCAACATGGGTTTGATTTTTTCTTGTTCTTCTTATTTGTCTTCTTGGATTCCTTTAAAGTTGCTTCCCTTCATGATTGGGTTCTCTTATTTTTTTCTCATTTCATATGTTGTAAATATTCCATGTAGCTCATCCATGCTCAATGTACCAAGATCTACCCTTTCTTCTAGGGATGATATTTTAGGATCAAATATCATAGGAAGAGACCTAAATACCTTTTGAACAATCATTTATTCATAAAATTATACACCCAATCCCTTAATAGTGTTAACTATTTTTTCAACTCACAAAAGGTAGGCCGCAATGTCTTCATCTTCCTTCATCTTCAATTGTTCAAACTTAGCTCTGAAGATTTGAAGCTTAGCTCCCTTAACTTTTGCATCTCCTTCATAAATATTTTGGAGTTTATCCCAAATATCCTTTGCATTGTCACAATGCATAACCTTGACAAATAATGAATCAACTAAACTTCTCAGAGTGGTACCTTTAGCTTTTGATTTGTTTTCACTAAGTATTTTTCCATCTCTGTCGGTTGGGGGAGTGGTTGGTGATGTATACCCATATACAACTGATTTTGAAACATCAAATCCTTGTTCCTATAAAAATGTTTTCATCATTTTATTCTAGAAGGTATAGTTGTGACCATCAAACATTGGTGCTCCAATCTTAGCATATTCCATGATCTCCTTCCAGTGGTTAGACTGCTTCCTGAAGGACCTACTCTGATACCAATTGTTGGAATATTGAGAGGGGGGGTGAATCAATATGAGCACTTTTCTTTCTTTAACCACAATATAAATTATTCAACAAAATTCAATATATCATAAATACCATAATTCAATGCATAAAAAACACATAAACACAAAACACCGAATTTTATGTGGAAACCCAATGCGGGTAAAAACCACAGAATTTTTTTCTTATTTATCAAAGAGTACATTCATTGGAAGCACCAACTTCCTATTTTTCCAGCTACAACTGGAAGGAGGCTCCAACCCCCTATTTACAACTTGCAACCTGGAAGAATCTCCAACTCCCTAATTTACTGGCCCCAACAGGAAGGAGGCTACAACCCCCTTTCCTTGCCCCATCTAACTGCCCTAAAATATAAATGTATACCAATCTGTCACTACTTTTGTCACTATAAGTGATAACATGTTGTTGTTGTTTCTTTTGTTTCTGATACTTCTTTTGCTGCTATTGATTTTGATATCTCATCAAAACTACAACCACACATACCTCATACCAAGATCCACAAGAGAGTTCTCCAAATCAAATACTTATGAATCACTAAGACATATATTCCTAATTTATTCAGAATACACACCCTAACATGCATAGGAAGACATACCTTCAATCTGTAGCTAACCTAGGTTTTAGATATCTGATCTTCAACAAACAAATCACAGGTCCACGACCCATACACTATCTTCTCATGGATGTTTGTGATTTCCCCATTCAATCTTGCAGATGTACATTCTTTTCCTCCTAAAACTCATGGATTTACACAAACGACTTGGATCTGTAACTCTTTCTCCGTACACTCGTTTCCTGCAAACTTATTCCTTCACTAGACTTCATTGACCTCAAATTATTAGCTTCAGATCTACTAATTAGTATTCACAATAGTGATTTTCCAATTGACTCTTCTCTATGTTTTAATGAGGCTCTCATGATGACATGCAACTCACATAGGATATCATGATGACATGCAACTCACATGCAACTTGTTAACTTATGTTTACAGTTACTTTAATATGCAACTGACATGCAACTTGTTAACTTCTGTTTACAACTACTTTACCTTGACATGCAACTTGTTAACTTCTTATTCAAGGGTTGACATTAATGACAACCAATCTTTAAACAATTCAATGACAACCAATCCTTCAACAATTAATCTTTCAACAACTAATATTTCAACAATAAATTCCTTGTATGATAGTTCTTTCTAAGCATAATGTCCTGGTATTAGTTTACATTGTAGGGATCACTTTAATATTGGTATCATAAGTCAATTATTATATAGTAACTTCAGCTCAATAGTTCTTGAATGGTTATACCTTCATCATGCGGTATTAAAAGAAATATATGTTTTGACCATGGTTTTAATACTCATACAAAATACTTGTTTGTATAAGTATATGCATCTTATACTATGCTATATTGTAGTTTCAAAAAGCTTAGATGTTATAAGTGATATTTGATAAGATACAAGAGCAAATGAGTATATGGTTCTCATATCAATAGTTCACATAAAGTATGTAAGTTATATAGTTTACGGAAGAATTAACAAGAAAGTGGTTGATATATGGAAAAAGTATATGGTATATGGGGTCTTCAAACTTAGTATGTGTCATTGGTTGGTCTTTATTTGAAATGTTTATTTCTCCTCGGAGTATTAAAACATATATGGATAGACTTATTCATGAAAATAGTTGATATGCTAGCAACAAAGGTTTGTTGATGTTTATGGTGGTTATTAATCAATGTGTATCATATATTTTTGGGGGAATTGGAATTATAAGGTTTCAATTGATGATAACATGTCATGTTGTTTGATATCGGGCTTGATATGGTAGTGGTGGAATATGTGATTTGAGCTTGCCACTATGTCATCCATGCATTCAATTTTCAATGTCATGGGAATTAATGCCACTAGACTTGCTCTTTACCAACTTGGATGTCTCTAGGGTTCTCATCATTTGGATTTTTGGTTTAGACTATGGAGAGAAATGTGATTTGGTTCCAAAAGACCATGTTCATTGTGCAACAATGAAACTAGTGCAACCACTTGGATGAGAGTTGGTATAAGACTTGGATATTTCCTGCAAGGTATGTACTCATACAAAGTTGAATATGATATTGAAGTGTATTTGTTATTAAATTTTTTAGTTCATATTTATAAATGGTTTCTTGTGTGTATTTGTAGTTTCACCTCCCTTGTTCTCTACTTATATACAAATATTTTTTTATGGTTTAATAAGTTTTTTTTTTTGAACAATTTTGTTGAAAAATGTTATAGAAGAGAGGTTGCAGATGGGTTTTTGTTTGTTTCTCATGAGTGTTGTCTCTCATTCATTTTATCACTTTCCATAAAAAAAAAATCTGGCCCAAATGGAAAATGAGCTCTGCATAAACTCAGAGTGATGACCAAACTTATATGGATGAATGAAACCTGGGTTTTATTTGTAATCACTTGGAGAAAATAAATATTATGACTCTAGTCATATGAATGTTAAATCCCATGTCTAAATCCTTTTTGTTTAATCATTTTTCAAACTAAATATTTCACCTATGTTTAAAAGAGATAACAATTGAAGTTGGAAGTAATGACATCCTCTCTTGTTTGTTGGATTCATTTTATGAAAATCATGAATTAAATCTCACCCAGTTTTTCTGGCATTAGTTGGCTCAATTTAAAGGTTGGGTTTTCTAATCTTAGACTCTTACTTACCCTCGTTTCCATCACATACATGTTCCATTGTTGGAATGATTTATTTAAATAATACTTACTTGGGTTATTCCATACCTATCCACATCCTCGTGTCCACATGAAGTCTCTATGATTCATTTTGTAATGTACCTAGCCACCTAGGTTGGGTCATGCCACTATAATGCTTCCATTACCAACAACTAAACAAGGCTGCTCTAATACTAATTAAAACATAAAAATACTCTATCATGCATGATTATATACATATTCATAACATAATTATACACAATCATAACAGAATTATACATGCATCATAAACTCATGAAACAAATTTCAAAATAATTACTACAAAACATGATTTAACACACAAATTGGCACTTATCTTTAAATAAATGACACCAACTGCATGCATACCTTCCACGTTCCTCCCATCCTTAGACCACACTATTCATAAATCTCAACAATGGGTCACCCTCGAGTTGTGGCTAAACTCCACTTGGGTAAGGTTTCCCAACCAGGATAAAGTATCTCAATCAAAAGAAACTCAGTCACAGGTGACTCAATTACAGGAAAGTTTGTCACATGTTCCAATTCACACTAACAGCCTATAGTCTCTCATTCCCCACATGCTTGTACCACCCAAGGAAGTGTGCCCCTTCTCTTCTCAACAGTCCTTTAAATTTCCCACTTCCCTTCCATGGCTTCATCAACAAGCCAGAAAAAAAGTCTCAGAGCCCTATCGCTACAGTTTAGCACCTTGGGAAATAAATCCCAGCATTTCTCTCACTTTGAGAGAATGCAATGTCTCACATGGCTAAAAACCTGACTCTCCATTATATCTCTCCAAGCTAATCAATGTACATGTATTTGCGACAGTAACAAAAGAATACAGGTCACAATAACCTTCAGGTTCAATGACAGTAACAATCATCTATCATTCCCATCTCAGTGATCACCTCCCTGATCAATGATAAAAAAAGTGTACTAATTCCAAACTCTATGGATGCATGTTCCCAACTTGAAACTTTTCATGTTGAGAACTTCCTTTAGCCACTTGTCCCCTCCTTAGGACTTAGGATAAAATAATATATCCTTTCTTTATACTTTTAATAAATATTAATATAATATTCCTTTTTGGGTTTAAGCCCCTTCAACCTAGCCCCCTTAACCTCAGCTAGTGGATTTTAAGCCCCCCATTATCTTTTATTTGGTTGGTCTGTCGCAGTGATGTGTTTTCATTATATTATCATATGATAACATTTACATTCTTAGTATTGCAGTACTGATCTTTTGCATCTAGGCTCACCGGCCTCAAAACATAAATCTCACACACTAAACTAGTGCACACAAAATTTCTGAGATGCGGCATAAATTATGAGATGCATGCACTCTCCTTTCAGTGTGCCACCACAAATCCCTTACACAAGTGTGCATTACAACATAATTTATATACAAAAGGATCTCTAGCCTTCAAAACCTACACACTAAGTCAGTGTGCATTGAATCCTAGAATGTGATCCAACCTGGAAATCTCTTCCTTTAGTGTGTCATCCTTTCGCATTTACACTTGTGCATGCTACATATGTTAATTTGTTTCACTTTCAGTGCACCATTCTTGTGTACTTACATAGGTGCGCACCAAGTATGTTAGACTACACACTCTATCATTTTAAAATTGTGCACACTTCTTTGGAGTGAGATTCACGCGCACTAACTTACTGCACACAGAACCAAACTAAATCTATTATACTATCAACTCACCATATCATATGTAAATGATAGTTACATTCATATGTAAACTTGGGGTTTATCCTATGGGTATTACAATCCCCTCCCCCTTATTTATGCATTGTTCTCAATGCAATATATACATGTACAATCAAAATTTCAAAATTTTTCAAAACGATACAAGTACTCTGCCTTCATAGCATCCTCATGCTCCCAAGTTGCAATATCATGTTCCTACTAGGTCCGTTGTACCTTTACTAGATATATGGCTCAATTATGGAGCTTCTTGATCTTCCGATCCAATATGCACACTAGATGCACTTCAAAATCGTTTTCTTGCTCCACCTGAATCACATTCCAATCAAGTACATGATTAGTATCATGTACATACTTTTTAAGTAATGATACATGGAATATATTATGGATATTCATTGAGGAAGGCAAGGCAATTATATATGCTACAGGCCCAATCCTTTCCAGGATTTCAAATGGCCCACAAAAGCGAGCTACCAAATTTGAGCAATTTTCCAATCTCGGAAATTTTGTTGGCCTTTACTTTCAGGAGGACATGATCACCCACTTTAAATTCCTTTTCATTTCTTCCCTTGTCAGCATAACTTTTATTCTTTTCTTGCGCAACCTTTAAATTCTATTTTATTTTTATCATCTTCTCTTCCATTTCCATGAGTAGTTCTATCCCAATTACTGTGTGGTTTGTCGGGTTGTCCCATCTTACTGATGTGTTGCACTTTCTTCCATAAAGTGCCTCAAATGGGATCATCTTCAGGGATTCTTGGTACCCATTGTTGTAAGCAAAATTTACAAAGTGTAGATAGTCCTCCCATTTGGATGGTTTATCCATGACATACATCCTTAGCATATATTCTATCACTTGATTCACTCTTTTTGTCTACCCATATGACTCTGGATGATAAGTTGTGATAAAATCCATATTGTTCTAAATCCATTGAACAATCCTTTCCAAAAAATTGAGGTAAATTTTGGATCTTTGTCAAACACAATTGTCTTGGAAATTCCATGTAATCGATTTATTTCTTTCAAATAAATATCATCTATGTTAGCTTCATTGTGAGTCAGATTTACTGGAATTGAATGGGCATATTTGGTAATCTTATCCACCACTACCATGATAGAATCATGTTGCTTGCTAGTTCTTGGTAGTTCAGTAATAAAATCCATTTTTACCACTTCCCATTTCTACTCAAGAATGAGCAATGGATATAACAATCTAGTTGTATATCTATGCTCAGCCTTGACCTTTTGGCATGCCAAACACTTGGAAATGAAATCAAAAATTTATTTCTTCATGCCTGACCAATAATATTGGCTCTTGAAAGCTGCAATAGTTTTCTAGTAACCTGATGTTGGACACACCAACCACACTGAGAGGGGGGGTGAATCAGTGTGAGGCTCTTTTTAAACTTCTTTTAAAACTTTAGTTAGCAATCACCATTTACTCATTAATTCCATTCACACTCAGTTTCTTGCATGTAAACATATCTCAACAATACATCAACAATAAATAGTTGTGAACCATCAAAATAATGAACACAAAGAGCGCTATATGTATGGTTAATATTTTTGTATTATATGTTACACGAGACTACAATATTAGGTTTTATCAGCACCCACTTAAAAGAGCACCAACTCAAATATATTACCAACTCTCAATTGCAAGACCCATCCTGCATATCTCAGCACCAACCAAGATGTGAGGAATCCAACCCTCAAGTACAAGACCCATCTTGTAGACATAAATCAATCTTTCAAACTGTACCAACATTCTATACCAAGACAGGTGCATCAACTATGCACAACACAACCTGTCACAACAACATATCACCTCAACCTGTCTCAACAATCTCATCATCAAAATCTAATCTACTCACAAATATCAATCATCAAGTCAACTCTCAACCATATGCATAATATCACCAAGTTAACCAACAAGATACCTCTAACAATACACCATACTCTCCATAAACCAAATACCATAAACCCTTACACAAGACCATGTGCCAAAAACATACTTTTAATATTGTAGAATAATCAAGACCTATACCATACCATGCAACAATTGGAACAATTCCAATATGCAAATCTGATGTGGTTATCGAACTGCCAACTTTCTGAAGTTTCCAAATATGTTTCTACAGTTTTGTTGTTGCGATTCTGCTATTGCAGTTTTGTTGTCATGATTTTTCTTTTACGGTTCTGCGACTGCAATTTTGTTGTTGCGGTTTTTCTTCCATGATTATGTTGTTGCGGTTTTATTTCCACTATTTTGTTGTCGTAGTTTTTCTTTCACGATTATGCTACCATGGTCCTACTGTCATGATTCTGCTATCACAATTTTTATCTATCAATAATGCCTACCCAAATAACCTTTCACAAATGGATATTCAATATGCACAAGGATCATACTCATAAGAGACACGTGTTCTCTTATTTATACTTCTCCAAGTAGCTTCCTCTAGGGTTTATCTTCTAATCAACTTACCCAACTTCCTTCTTTTGGGGCTAACCCACTTCTAACCACTTTGTCCACTTACAACCACTTTACCCA
>ML807415.1:152073-165186 GCA_009831015.1 Picea engelmannii
GAAGTTGAGGGTTTGAAAGAACTTTTAGTCTTCAACGGTGGGGTTTTAAGTTTGTAAACTGCAACGGTTCGCTTGAGAGAGCCTCTCACTTTTAGAATCTTTTCGGGATCGGTAACGGGTGTAATATGCTTACCATCTGGGTTTTGTCTGGTATTCCTTCGACCAGATGCCAGTTTATTATTTGTGGAGTCACCAAGTGAAAGATTAGGAAGCCTTAAAAAGGTGTGTACTCTTTTTTCACTATCAAAGAGTAACACTTTCAATGAAAAACAAATGTCGTTTTCCCAGGGAAAAAGATTTTGTAACTTCGGTCTCCGGCAACGACGCCAGAAAGATGTTGTTCCTGAGTCTGTACTTAAGGCTTAGAAGTATAGTGTCAAGGCATCCGAAAGTGGGTAAAATATGGAGAAGAGAGAAATGTCAACCTTCAGCAAAGGAAACCAGGGAAGATTTCTACGTTGGCGTTGTCTAGCTTCCAATTGTTCCTAGATAGTTATATCTTGCTCAATGGCTACCCATGAACGTTCAAGTTCGACCCGGTTAGTAGTCGTTTTAAGAATAGTGTCGAAAAGGTTTAAGGCAATGTGCATTTGGTTCGATAGTCCGGGTTCGATATTGGGCTATGTTGGTACAAGGATAGTCATGGAGGAACAGTAAAAGTAAGAAAAACTTCAGAGAGAGATTAAGTGTTGTCTCGATTTGGTCGTATAAAAGAGAATTTATGGTTTCGGGAATAAAATAGGAATGCAAATCAAAGGCTCTTTCCCGTAACTGTGCTATATTTTAATAAAAGGTGTGGGGTGGGAGAAAAACATTTAGCTGTATATGGTGTAAGGCTCCTATCAAGGGAGAATCTCATGTATAAACAGAAGAGGAAAATTGTAAGGAAATAAACAATGTAGCAGAGAATATGTGTAGAATTCTACAAATGTGGACTGGTCTTATACCCGCTGATAGTTGGTACAGAGGAAAAATAGTAAACAATTACAGAAAACCAAAATTCATTCACTATAGTAGTGGTCGTACTAAATTATAATGAAGCACATCAATTAGGAATATGAAATGAAACGAAATATGAGATACAATGAAACAAATTGTAACACAGTCGTGACGGAATTGAGAATCTTCAGATTTGCTTGTATTAACTCTCAAATGTAAAAAACTATGTTACAATCGACACAAAAAGGTCTAGCCCTTTTTTTTACTTCTTTCTCTGGTATATTTATACAATTTTACAAATAAGATAGAATCTTAATAGTCACAAAATTTTGGTTATGGCAGGGAGGAGAGCAATCGCTACATTTCTCCTTCTTTGTCTTCACTTGGTGCCAGGTGTTTGTCATCGCGCGGGCTCGGTGCAGGCGACACATCTTTCAACCAACTGAGATATTAACCGCGAAGGTTCTGCTTGACAGCTGGCTTCAAAGAAGTAACATTCTCGGGCTAACTGCTGCAACATGTCTTCCATTTGTCCATCTATGATGTCGATGGTGCATAATTGCGCGCTGGGTTTAATCATGCATTTATCCACTTGGACTATGTCCACCACAGTCATCTAAGAAATATCGGCCAAATCTCTTTTCTTATTTTTCCTTAAGATCAAGTGAGATATTTTCCACATTCATTTGCATCAACGTCTTGGCATTATCTCTGTTGTCAATGCCTAGCATATCGTCGTCTATAGAGCTAAAGGCCTCCTCTAAGGAATTGGTTATCTTTTTGGCTTGCTACTTGCCTTCGGCGATGTTATGCTCCCATTACTTTAATAGAATGTTTCCTCTGGTTTGCTCTGAAATGGTGAACCTGGGAGTACCTGCTGAAACCCTGTTGTTTGTGGCTATCACAGCCTCCTAGAAGGTGACCCGAGCTGCTCCAGCATCCCTTTCTTTGGAAGATAAGTTCTCAGAAACCTGATTTACCAGCAAACAGTTGTCCCAGATTGCTTCTATCTTGGCGAGAAAATTTCGCTGTGCCACAGAGACTCTACTCTGAATCTCGATTGCCTGGGATTTGAACATCCCGATGTCTATCATTCTACTCTTGATGGTCTCCACCCTAGCCTGCAACTATTCGATCAAATCCCTCTGCTGGCTCGCTTGCATCCGACCATCCCAGACCACCAGTTGTGCTTGCTCGAGCTTAGTTTTGAGCATCTCTATCTCGTTTTTATCGGCCAACCTGGCCTGCTCTATTCCTATGCTCGCCTGGTCTTTAGCAGTCTCTGTTGCTATGGCCAGTCTAGCTTCAAGGGTCCTAATTAGGCAATTTTTTCTTTTAAGTTGGTTCTTTAAGAGCCCGACTGAGAATTGATTCATCAAGGCATATGCTCCTAGTGTCCCTGCTATTTCAATAACGAACTGGTCATTTCTCTTGTCTTTTCCATTAGTTATGACTTTATATTTCTTGGCAGTCGACTCTCCTTCTTGATAGAATTCCCTTTTCACTACTGCCTTTCTCTTTTTATTGAAGAAAAACTCATTCGGAGGGAGTTCTTCTACTCTTATGGGCCTCATATCTTCATTGAATATCCATCCTACATCGATATTTCCCTGTGTCAACTACAAGGGGGTAGCTGATGTGATAGGCTCTCCGATCTTCTTTGCTGATTTTCCCAGAGTAATGACCAGACTCTTCTTCTTCAGCGGGTCTGGAGTCTTTATCTCTATCTCCGGATTTTGCTTCTTTGGCGGGTCTGGAGTCTTTATCTCTACCTCTGGACTCTTCGTTTTCTCCCCCTCGTCCTGGTGTTTTCCTTGATCGGGAGTTTCATCTGTAGAGCCTTCGGCATCTTTCTATTTCACCTCCGATGTACTCAAACCCTCACCTCACAACACTGCCGGGAGACAGCTACGTCGATTTTCCAAAAACTTCAGAACATCGTCTGTTTCCTCGGGTGCCAAGGATTGTATCCGAGCTAGAATCTCCTCATAGGACCTTTCTCCCTGGAAAATGTCATCCAAGGGTGAATTCTCATGCTCAAATCTCTTAAGCCCACAGTTTTCCAAATGGTTGCTCACGACCCTCTACAGATCGTGCTTCTTGTATTCGATGGAGACCAAATTTAGGTCTTCCAGAGCTACGGTCTTGGCTTTGGCATGCCCAAAATATAATAAAGAATAAGAATTCAAATGAACAGGAAAAGACAGCCATACCTTCTTTGAGTACCCTTTAATTTCTTTGCTTACACCACCAATTATCATTTGTCGGGCAACCTCGTGACAATCCAGCTTGTCGATAATGAACAATGGCAGTGCATGCGGGGGAAAAGAAGCCCCGAAGACTCTGAGGTATGAAAATTCTGCTTCTACATACCAGTCTTCTATGATGCTCATATTTTTTTCACTATGTTGTCCAAGATCCGAGGTGGCAGGTGACCAAAAATGGCGACATGTAGGGGCACCATCACCCAGTTAAAAATTTCATACGCAAAATTTTCCATTTTGTTTTCCCATAATTTTGCATGATATACATGTATGGGTTCGTCTTCAGTCGGAGTCCAACTCTAGCTCATTAATGGCAATGGTGTCATAGAACAAATTGCATCCATAATGTATGTGGACATGAAGAATGACGACGCCTTCCCATTCTCCTTCTGCTCCTGATACTATGTGACCCGATTGGACAAGCTATCCGAAAGCATATTTGCCCAGTTAAAGGAATTGCCTTCGGTGACCCGAAACATTAGAGGCACCCATGCAAGAAAAAAATGTGATGTGTCCTCTTTCCCATATAATCGGCATGTCATCATGGCCACATATTTGTACTGCGGTTCTAACGAAGCGATTGAATGTATGCCATGGCTATCAGCTCTAAACTTCGCGTTATTCGAAACCCAATCTTTTATCAAACTGGACATGGTTTTATCATACTGTTCGCATTCCTTCTTCTTGAACTCGTCCAAGAACTCAACGCCATATGTGTAGTCGGATGTCGTGGGTAGCTTATACATGATTTGCATATTCTCCGGCCTGAAAGTCCCGATGGTGACTCTCTGCTCATTCATGATATTCCTAGTCGGTATGTCCACATGATCCAACGCCCATCGGACCATATCATAATATGGAAGCAACCCTGGCCTAGCTGCTACTCTGTGCATTCCAGATTGGACGACTATTTTGTACTTGGTGGTCATATCATCTTTTTCGTTATCATTGGAGTCGTCGGAATAGTCCACGAACTCTGCCTATAGAACATCCAAAATGAACGACCAATTCGGGACCGAATCGATACCTCGAGGCGAATTATCAGAGACATTGTTCGAGCCTTGTCCCGAAACCTCAACATTCGCCTGTGATGCTTTTCGCAGTGCCATGGCTGGAGATTTCATTTTGGCTCTTCTGCGATAGAAATGCGTATACATACAGAAGTCAGTTGCTCAGAGATAATGTGCTCTGTGTAATATGAAATGCATTTTTTATAATGAACCACAGCTCTTATATATAATTGAAAACTCGGTACCTTTCAGAACAAGTCTGTCAAATCATATTTAGAAATAAATTTTTCCGTAAAAATCTAATCTTATACATCGATCTTATAATTTTGGCAGTTTAAAACGTCGGTGGCATATGAAAGACTAAGTCTACCTCATAAATTGTGCAGACATCAAAACGCGGGATATGTATTGATTTAGCTTAATTAATCTGGTTTACCAACGTTAATCGATATTTCGGTACTCATTATATCAGGGATTTTACTTTAACATTTTGAGTCTCTAACACCCGAGACTGTGAAGATCGATTTTTGGTTAATAAAAGGTAATCGTGATTTGGGACTTGATTAATTTTATAATTATTATATTCGCCATATCGCGACTCGGAGCTTTGAAGATAAGTTTCTGGGAGATTTACATGCCGAGCTGCGAAACCGTGAGATCGTAATATCATGATTTAATTAAAGGGAAGATCATCTTGGATTAAGTGATTAATTAATTACATTATAACCGCATCATGATTTTGTGAGTCAGGGTTTAAACGGTGAGATTTTCAAAAAGGACAACGCCGAGTGGCGAAATGCTGAGAGGATCTTTTACCATGATTTAGCCTTTTACCCTTAACCTTGACATGAGTTACTCAAATAAGGACCTCGTTCTCTCGGATATCGGGGCTATGACAATAAATTTTGGGTTTTGGCGAACGTCGAGGCACGAAACCCCGACGATGTCTAATCATGAGTTAGGGAAAACTTTACCCTTGTTACTGTCTTGAGTAAAAATTTAAAACAATTCCGTTGTTTCATGGCTCGGGATGTGTGAACTACATGACTTATAGTATCCAACTTACGAGATCCCGAAGTAGAACCAAAGAGGAAATATTTTTACGAAAGGTAGGACTTGTTTCGAGAGTAGAATAATCATCGCTGCTCGCATGATAAAGCTTCAGAGATCTCGATATCTCAGAGGGAAATTATGAAAACCATCTTTAGATTTCAAGAATTTAAAATGAAACTTCTGACGGGATAGAAAAACAAGGGCTGCTCCAACAGAGCCTTCAGGACTCATTCTTGATCTTGAGCAAGAGACATGAATAGATCTGAACCATACATGTGCAAGAATCGAACCTACTTACGTTGATAGAAATCATTTAAATGTAGAACCATAAAATAGAACTCATAAGCCATAAGGAAATATTGTAATGCATAATTAAACACACAGAGACACATCGTTTTTGAAAATTTAGGTACTTCTTTACATTATCTTCAGAATCCTTCTCTGATTACAGACTCAGAATTACATAGTAATGCACTGTACAGACTCTTGGCTCTGGACTCATGTCACAAAGCCCCAATTCTCAAACTGATAGATCCCATTCATTATAGACTCAAGACTTGACTTAACTCGACTTACAACAATCATCAATGACTAATCTAACTAACCCAACCAACAAAACAACAACAACAAACCTTTTACACTTATGTTCATCCCTATATATCTCTAGGTTGTGTCTTCCTTCTCAGCTTGCATGCTTTCTTGTTCTGTTGCAACCGTTTGTTGTTTAGTTGGCGTTGCGTTGAATTTCGCAACTACTTTATGTTTCTATTTCTCCATTCCTCTGATGAAGTTTGTGAAACTCGTGCTCAGTCAAAACTTGTGCAATTCCTTATCCAAAAAATGAAGGGTCCAACAGGTTTCGACCACAATCCTTGACTCACCCTCGAGTCAAGCACTTGGTTCTTTCACATCCTCCAGGAGCATCTGTTGTTTTCCCTTGTCCTTCTTTTCTTCTTCCTTGGGCTCTTCTATTTGTGCTTTCTCTTCTTTTACCTCTTCAAATGAAGGGCCCAACTCTAGTACCAACTCTAAGGCTCGGTGCTTCACTCCTTGAAATCTTCCAACTTTTTCCTACCATTTATGGGCGAGGAGTGATGCCTCTACAAGAAATTGTTGGGTCATCTCTTTGCTATACTCCTTTGGCTTGACCACAACCAACGAGTTCCACTCAGAATCTGTTGTTGCGTTGACTTGATGCATTTTCATGTAGGTTGTCTAAATTACATGTTGAAAGTCGTGCAACTCCTTCTTGGCTAGAGACTGTGCCTCAAAGAGTGTATTCAGTTCATTGTCGGCCTGTTGGATTTGGTAGAACTTTTGTTGTTTCTCCATGGGGTCCATTGTGGCTGTAACTTCTTCGTTCAACACCTAGATCTTTGTGTGCACCTCCTCCAAGACTTGGTTTCGACGAGCGATGATTCCCATCCAGTCATTGACTTCCCTGAAGATTTTTGTGCATTCTGTTGTGTGCTTGTGTAGTGCTGCTTGGGCATTGTTACCTTGCAATATTATCTTCTGCATCTACTCCTCCAACTATTGATGATGTTGCTCTACTTCCTATTGGACCTATTGTAGCTTTTATTCCAACTACTCAGCGCGAGTAGTGAGTTGTGTCCATGCTTCTTGTAGCAGCTCAATCTGTTTCTCTGGCTCACCTACCTCGTTAGCTTCGGGTAGGTTGGGCGCAACCTTCTGAATCTCTGGCCAAGCTTTACCAAGTCTTTCCTGCACTTTTTCTAGTTTGTGCTAGACTTGGAGTTTGTCATGTGCTTCCTGTATCTTGCATGTTTGCACGATGAACTCTTCCTTCCTTGCAACCTCAGTGGATCTCTCGGCCTCCTAGATCCTTTTCTCTAATTGGTACGTTGATGCTTGGATTAGTCCAAATAATTATGTTGTTGGCCACTGTACCAGGTCGGAAAATGAAGGAGCTACATCATTGGGTTCTCGTGTCGGTAGTTGAAGTCCATTGGATGTTTAATGGTTCGAGCAAGTTTCTACCTCCTCCTCCATTGGTGGCGCTGGTTGGATATTCAACCTTAGTGCTATGGGAAAAAGAGTTAGAACCTCTGTTTTTCATATGTAGAGTTGCATCAATTATGTGAATTGCTTAGGGTTTTGGAGAACCCGCTCCATTTGTGCTCACATAGATGTCATATCCTGCCCAGTTGTTGATTCTGGTTCGTTGTGAGCATTTGGTATCTTCGGTTCTTTCTGTGCTTCTGCTTCATGCACCTTGATTTCTTGGGAACCCTCACCCTTGAATGGTGAGGTGATTTGTTGGTTTCTTTCGACTTCCGGATCCTCTCTAGTTCAAGCATCTTTTTCTTGCATTGAAGACTCAGGCTGTTGTTCCTGGGTGTCTGGATTTGGATCATTTAGCTTCATGCTCAGCTTTGATGCTTTGGGGTCTAGACAAGAAACTTCTGATGTTGGTTTGGGTGACTCTTGGGTTATTTTTGCGAGTCTTACCTCCTCTATCTCTAGCTGATTGAGCTACATCAGGTATGGGGTTGTGGTCTAATGTGGACTAGTGGTGGCAGGGTTTGGTGATTTGGGTAGTGGTGGTGATAGAGGGTGCTCAATGAGAAATGTGGAAAAAATTGTTTCAGTCTTCGGGTCATCATAAATATCAATGATAGTGGTGTCTTTAACCGTTGCATGGGTGCGGGGGGTGGATAATGTAAGGGGTTGGGGGTTCATATATTTGTTCGAAGAGACCCCGGTTCTGGGCCTCTTCACCAATGGTTGGTACTGAACACAACACCTAATATCTGGTTAACATATGCACCTGACAACACGACATCATCTGGCAGCTGACAGATGGCCAGTATTTTCCTCTGCTCTAACTGCTATATTTCTTCTTCCTCGGAGTCTGATTGTATCAGAGTGTCTGGCTTCTTCGACTCTGGGCCTGAGCTCGGTCCTTCTCCTTTTTCCTTATCTTTTTTCTTCATCATCTCTATAGGAAAAATTTGATGCATCCCTGACTTACGCAAGCCTTGTTTGACTCCTGGCCATGACATGAATTCCTTTTCAAAGGCCTCCTCATCTAGATAAAATGATAGCATCCTTGTGTGGAAATGTTCCCTGCTGACATGTCTCAGCTAGACAAATGTATGGTGTCCATTCATGCTGAAGGAGATATTTCTTGTATTGCATATGAGGAGCTCATGTTGGATACACCACCTCTGTGTTTCATTTATTAGACCATTATACCGTTTAGCAAATGTTGCGGCATTGAAGGTTGTATTCTCCGAGTCTAGTCTGGACTGCCATGGCTCGAACATCTTCGCCATGCGGCCCTTATCTTGTATTGTTGGTTGTCTACCCATAGGTGGCTTCCATTTGAACATTGTGAATGTCACAAGTAGGTATCCATAAGTTAAGGTTCCTCCCTTCTCATTCACTTCCTCACAAGATACTACTAGTTCCTCCAGCAACTAACTACACCAATTGAACACTGCTCCATTGGCACAAAATTTGGTGACAGGTAATGCATATAGAGTGCATTCTCCTTTATAGTATAATAGCCTAACCTTGTTGGATATGATGTAACAACCAGTCTGGACTATCTCAAATATTATTGGTTCAATTACTATTGTGCAAGATAAGCTCTCCTTTATTTTTCCCATCCTTACCAGGACCCTGGAATCCTTTCAACAAATCCTCTCCTTGGGAGGATAGTCCTGTAAGCTATTGGATGCCTTCAGCATGGATTGGATACCACTTATCCAACCATAGAATCCAGTCATGCACCCTGCTTATCAGAAATTTCATGCGCTATGCAATCTCACTCGTGGTACCAAATACTGGTAGGTCTCTCAGGTTCATGATGGTCGAATTGAATAAGTTTATGAAGTCTTATTTTGGCACAAATTGCATACCTTCGATTCCATCTTGGTCCATCTCCCAAAAGACATATGTTTGCATCTATGGGAATAAGACTAAATCTGTGAGGTCAAGGTTTAGGAGCTTAACATGCTCCACTTTCCCTTTGAGATCGCCCATGACCTCAACCCGGAGGTCGCAGGGTTCGTCTGGTACTGCTTCTTTAGACATGGCACTTCAACTAGCTATGGCTCTTGGCATTTAGACTTCTATGGCAAGCTAAGGATTGTAGATTTCACAATGGTACAGGCTAATTCACTCTACTGAATTTGGAAATGGCTATGCTTCTTTTGGAAATGATGCATTCGCGGGCGAGTTCTCAGGGCCTTATACTTGTCTTAATGGACAAGTTTAGAAGTAACCATTGTTCATCATGACTGTATGGATGCAATGGGATATGATTTTTCTGATGAGACAGTTTAACAGGGTAAATCCTATTGGGTGATTCTAGCATTTACTTATTTGTGTGAGGGGAATAGGGATGTGGATGATTTCAGACCTTTCCATTTGACGGTTGGGTATCCGGGCATGAACTTCGATGGAATATTTTCATAATGCGACTTTATGGCTTAACGAACTTCAGAAGTGGTATCAAAATGGAAATAAAGGATGCAGCTAGACTAGGTTCGTGTGGAATATGGATTCATATCGTATTCAGATTCATCCTTTCTCCGACCACATAGGTTGTCCCCGTCATATTAATGGCTGTCATTAATGGATTCTATTAAGATTTGGATCCTTCATTGTTGAGTCATTGGTTTTGTATCAAACAACATTTAATCATAAAATGAACTATGTGTCATGGCACAACACTGTGCATATTGACTTTATTACTGAATTTACAAAAATTTCAGAAAACTCAAATCTAACTATTGTACAAGCTCTTTTGGACTAGAGTGACATTCCCTCTTTCTCAGTTTTGAGACAGGTAGGGCTTCAGGCGAGCACCATTCATCCATGTTGGTCACAACACACCACCCAGTCATGCAAGTCTGAATTCTCCTAAGGGTCGGATCTCCACAATCATGAATGGTCCCAACCAGTGCATATGTGACTTTCCAGGATTCTTCTGGTACCGGATATTGTAGAGTATCACCTTGTCTCTTTACATGAATACCTTGGTCTTAATGTGCCTTTCATGCCAATATTTTTGTATTGCTTTTTCAAACGACTGATGAAATTCTACTAGAAATCTGGTCGCTTTGAATTCTTGTAGTTCTGCAAATCTCTACGCAATGGATTCCTCTTCTGTCATGCATGTGACTTGTGCAATATATAAACTTGGAGTGATGAAATCTGTAGGAACCACTGCCTCTCTCCCATAAACCAACTGGAACGGTGTATACCTGTGGAGTTTCTTTGCATTTTCCTTGTAAGCCCATAGTACAGTTGGAACTCGGTCATCCCAATCTTCCCGGTTTGTGCAACAAACCTTTGTTAGTTCCCTTTCTAGGATTTTTTTGAAGGCTTCGACTGTTCCGTTGGCTTGTGGATGGTATGGAATACTCTTATGATGTTGAATCAAAAATTTTGTTGTAAGTGTTGCTATAGTGCTGCTATTGAATGTGATAATTGATCACTGGTTAGGCTCCTAGGACATCCGAGCTGAGTAATGATATTCTTGAAAATGAACCTGGCAGCAGTATCTATCAAACAGTGTTGTACAACTTCTTCTTCTACCCAATGGGTAAGGTAGTCAGTCGTGGTAATGATGTACCTAGCCTTTAAATGTTTGGTTGTGGGGTTGATTGGTCCAATGAATTCAACTACCCATTTCTCAAATTCTTGTAGAGCTCTAAATGGTTGTAGTGGTAGTTCGTCTCGACATGACAGCTTGCCCACACGTTGACAAACATCACACGATCTAGCATATACTTTTGCATCCTTGAAGAGTGTTTCCCACCAAAGTCCTTCTTGTAGAACTTTTTGTTTCCTGGCCTTTTCTCCTACATGGCCTCCTACAACTCCACTATGGAATTCGCAGAGTATATCATGTCTTTCATGATCCAGGACACACTGTCTGAGGATGTTGTCTAGTCCTAGTTTATACAATTGTCTGGCGATCGGCTGGTAATATTCTACTCTAACAACCATATGGAGTTTCTGGGTTGTGGATTAGGTTTCAGGACAGGCCCCTGTACTAAGAAAGATTGCTATGTCCTTCGGATATTCTGGTATGGCCTCAATCCCAAACAAATCTACATTTGGGAGTTGATCATCTACCACTCTGCCACTTTCCCCTGACTCTAACCTGGACAGGTGATCAGGTCCTACATTGCATCTTCCCAGCTTGATGATAACTTGAAAGGAAAATTCTTGAAATAACAGCAACCATCTACAAATTCTCCCTTCCAACACAGGTTTGTTAACTAGATATTTCAATGCAGAATGATCAGTAATGAATTTGAAATGAGACCCTAACAAATAATGTCTAATTTTTTGCAAAGCATAAATCATGGACAAACTCTCCCTTTATTTCATTGTTTAGTTGTGTTCTTCTTGCGACAACTTTCGACTCGCAAAATAGATAGGGTGATCCATAGCTCCATCTCTAGGTTGTGTTAATAGGGCTCCTAAGGCAATTCCTGTAGCATCTACATGGACGTGAAATTCATTCTCCCAGTTTGGGAATATCAAAATTGGTGTTGTGATGAGTTTCTCCTTAAGTGTCTCAAATGCTTTATCACATTCGGGAGTTCATTGGAACATTTCAGCCTTTTTCAGTAGGTTTTCCAGAGGTGCAGTCATGTTGGCATATCTTCGAATGAACCTGCGATGGTAACCTATGTGTCCCAATGTGGAGCGCAACTGCTTAGCACTCATGGGTGGTGGCATATTCACAATGGCTGGAAATTTGGCTGGATCTACCAATACTACTTCTCGGAAAAATATATGGCCCAACAAATTCCCATGTGGTACACAGAAGATACACTTTTTGAGATTCAATGAGATCTGCAACTTTCTGCATCTGTCAAAAATTAGCCTTAGTAGTGCTACATGTTCCTTGAGTAGGCTATATATTGTCCAATCATCCATATAGACTTCTATAAATTTTTGAATGAACTCACTAAAAGCTGCTATCACAATCCTAGAGAAAACTGCAGGGGCGTTCTTTAAGCCAAATGGAATCCCGTTGTATCCAAAAGATCCCCATTCTGTTATGAAAGTGGTCTTTCTTTTGTCCTCTTCAGCAATCCTAACTTAATGGTATCCTGAAAATCCGTCTGTGAATGAGTATGCTTCCTTTCTAGCAACCTGTTCTAGCACCTCGTCTATAAAGGGTGTTGGGAAGGGGTCATGTACATAGGAAGAGTTGATACTTTTGTAGTCTACACAGACTCTAATATCCTCTGTGTCTTTCTTGCTTTGAATAACTATCGGACTGACCCACTCTGCTTCTTCTACTGCAAAAATGAGACCTTCTTCCAACATATTATCTATCTCCTTCTTAGCCTTCTCTTTTACTCTTGGGTTAAGATGGTATGGTCTATGTCTGATAGGCTTGGATCCTGATTTTAACTCAATCTTCATTTCTCCCATGACTCCTTTGATTCCATTTAACTCAGAAAAATTCTTTGGGAACAAATCCTCATATTACCACAGTAAACTCTGTATTTTCTGACTGGTTTTCTCATCCCAGTAATCTCCCACCATAGCTATCTTGTGTTGCTCTGCAGTCCCTATGTTGATTTTGCACAATTTTAATGGGTGATTGTAGGAACTATCGGTCTGGTTGGGTATGGTGTATTGGATTTCTCTTCTCCCCTATATCTCTTTGATGGGTAGGTTTCTTTTTTCTTCTAATTCATCTAGGCTTTCTGAATCTTTGCTAATATGATAGCATTCTATAGGCTTATCAATTGAGGGAAAGTGGAGATTTTTCTGAAGTTCTTGGCTATGTTTGGCACATACCACTAAGTTTGATTTCTTATTACCATTATCTATAAAAAGAAATT
>ML807415.1:165286-177693 GCA_009831015.1 Picea engelmannii
GAACAATGCTTTCATATCATCTTGGTACTTCTGCATCTTTTCATCAACTTCAACTCTATGTTGTTGAACCTCAATCAGCTAATTAATTCTCCTGGTTACATGATTGGGTTCTTCATTTTGATCCTGCCATAACTTCATCACATGTAGCGCTAGGTTTATAGGTAGAACAACATCTGTCCCATAGACCATTTGAAATGGAGAAATGCTGATAGACCTTTTAGTGCTGATGTGCTTTGCCCATAATGTGTATTTTAAGTGCACATGCCAAGACCTTTTATTTTCATCCAATACTTTCTTGATTATATTTACCAGGCTCTTGTTAGATGACTCAGCCAATTTGTTCCCCTGAGGGTAATATGTTGTGGAATGGCCAAGAACAATTTTATACTTTTGACAGAAGTTGATCATAGCCGTAGATTTAAAGGCCTGGGCATTGTTAGTAACTATCTTTCGGGGACAACTGAATCTTGACAAAATATTGTCTTCCAAGAAATCGATTACCACCGATTATGTTGCCCTTTTGGTTGGAATGGCTTCCACCCACTTAGCAAAATAATATGTAGCTGTTAAAATCCACTTATGTTGAGCAATGGAATGGGGATTAATCTCACCTATGAAGTCTAGACCCCATTGCTGAAATGGGGCTTCAGCCTTGACTGGAACTAGAGGCAGTACCGAGAGCTTATGTTTACCTGCGAATAGTTGACAAGGGTTGCAGGCATGCACTTTGGCATTGACGTCCGAAAAGAGTTTTGTCCAGTAGTACCCATCCCTCAAGATCTTGTAGGTTGTATCTCTCCATGCGTGATGTCCCCCACAGACTTCCTCATGAAATTCATCTATAACCCGCTGAGTTTCCGATTCGACTAAACAGACTAACAGGAAACCGAATGGATCCTTCCAATATAGCTGACCTTCGACAATACAATATTTAACTGCATGGAGTTTTAAAGTTTTGGCTTTGGACGGTGATAGTTCATTTGGGCATTTTAGAGTTAGCAGGTATGACACTATGTCTCTGTACTAGCCCGATGATAAGAACTTCTCTTCGATCTTGTTTGGACTTATTTCTTCATTCATCTCGTTTAGGTCTGTGTCTTCATCGCTTTTCTGTAGGCAATTGATATCAAGGGCTCTGAAATTTGACTCCGCTAAGAGTTTGTCCAGGCCTTGCCCTTTTATCAATTTGGTCGGTTTAACTTCCAGATCGAATTCTTGGATTTTAGCGAGCCATCGCCCTCTTTTTCTGTCACTGTCTGGCTGTACCAATATATCTTTCACAGAACTGGTAGGCACATACGTGGTTATCTTTGAATGTAGTACATAAGTTATGAATGCCTTTAGTGCTTTTACCATTGCGTACACCTGTTTTTCTATTATGTTATACTTCAATTCTACGTATCTAAGGCTCTTGCTAAAAAAATGCGATCAGTTGTTTGAATCCTTCTTCATTCTTTTGTAGGAGCACCGCGGTGATAGTATGTTCAAAGGAAAATGAGAAGATAAGAAAATCTTTCAGATAGTATGGGCTTGCTAACACAGGTGCCTCGCTTATGACTTTTTTAATATGCATGAACGATGCTCTAGCCTCAGATGTCCAATTTACTCTACTATCTTTCTTCAACATCCCTATGATCAATTTGACAATCTCAGTGAAATTGGGAATAAACCTTCGTAAAAAATTTATTCTTCCTAAGAAATATTGAATCTCTTTTACATTTCTGGGAATACTTATAGTATCTATTGCTTCAATCCTCTTTGGATCAATCTTGATTCCATCCCTAGATACGATATGGCCCAAAAGCTTACCTTCCCGTATGGCAAAATGTGATTTCTTTGGGTTCAAAGATAGACCAAACCTGCAGCATTTTTCAAAAGTCTGTTTAAGATGGATCAAGTGTTCTTCATCGATTTTAGAGAAAACCGTCAAATTGTCGAGGTAAATGACTACGAACTTGTCCCTTTCTCCTATGAAAGTGATGTCCATAGCACGTTGGAATGTAGCCCCTGCATTCATCAAACCAAAAGGAATTTTGTTATACATAAACGTACCCCATGGTGTGGTGAAAGCAGTTTTTTCCCTGTCTTGTTCATTCATGGCGATTTGATTATAACCAGAGAACCCATCTATCATAGACATTCGGTTTTCTCCAACAACTTTTTCTAACACATGGTCCATTTTGGGCAGCGGATAATTTTCCTTGAGAGGCGACTTATTTAGGTTTCGGAAATCCACACACAGTATGATCTCCCCACTCTTTTTCTTGACCGAGACCAGGTTTGCTACCCAGTCCGAGTATCTCAAAGGTATGATTATTTTCGCGTCTAAAAGTTTCTTAACTTCTTTTTCGATCACAGGTATCAAAATGGGGCTAATCTGTCTAATATTTTTCCTAAACAGTTTGACCCCAGGCTTCAACGGTATCTTGTGATCAATTATGGAAGTGTCATACGTTCTTAGCTCATCGTAAGACCAGGAAAAAACATCTTTATACTGTCTGAGTAGGTATTTATACTTAAATTTCATTTTGAGGGGGAGGAACTTGGATATTTTTACCACCCTGGATTCTTTTTCAGTTCCTATATCAAAATCCTCCACTTCTTCTAGTTGGGGTTGCAAAGTGGATTTTATAGGTACGTCGTTCTGATCAAAAAGTCTTTCTAAAGGAATTAATCCTTTCGGAATCTGGTTGTTTTTAAGGACCAGCATACGATGATCTGCAATGTTTTCTCGGAAGGTTTCAGGATCTTCCCCTTCTTGCATGATCCACATTGGGTCATTTTGATTTTCTTGGCCTGCATGAGTTTCGGAGAACTCACCCACTGCTGCAAGAAATTTCTTAATTTGCTCATCATCTTCAAAGACCTGCCAGTGTTGGATATTGTCTGGTATAGAGGGTTTGTATCTGATTTTAATGTGATACTTCAATTTGAAGGTCATGGGAGGAGAGAAGGTTGAAGTTTCCTTTTCCAATGTATCGGCATGTAGATTCTCTACGCAAGGGATAAAATGGACATTTACGGATGAGAAATTTTTTTCCATGAGATCCCAAGCACAATTTTTGTATGTTCTTAGTCTGGGATGCTTGGCTAGGTACTGTCGGTTGATTTGTTTGACTATTAACTCGGCATCACCATATACTCCAAGTTACTTATATTTAGCTTCTTGGCAGCCTCTAATCCTAAAACCAATGCTTCATATTCGCATACATTGTTAGTGTAATCTATATCCCACTGTAGTCGGTAGGAAAAGGGAACAACGAACTTACCTCCGAGAGCCACTAAAAGCACTCTTGCACCTGCCCCTTCAGAAGATGAAGCACTGTCAAAATACATTTTCCAGAAACCAGTGTTACACAGATCTTCTGTCATGTAATATGATTCTTCTTGATCTATATCATTTTCTTCCGGACAACCATCTAAACCATCATCAAAAGACAAGATACAATTTCCCAGATCTTGGTCCGCAATGTAAATAGGGAAATTGTTTGGGTTTTGAGGGTCAATCATTGTATATGCTAATCTTGTTTCTATGTACAACCGAGTGAACTAACCACCGAACACAGGAATTGTAGAAAATGTCATGTCCAATTGAAGAGAACCCCCCAACTTGGCTCCCCATGACCTAGATAACAACAAGCCATACTTAGGGGGAATATCTGCGATAACCACATCCATCAGGATACTCTTAACTGGGACTTGCGCCAGGGTAACTACCAGATCTTTTATCATCCCCATACAATTAACCCTTCTTGAGTCAAAAGAGTACAGATCTCCATAAATTCTGGTGATCTGGAGACCCAACTTGTCTATAATAATCTTGGGCATAACGTTATGGGAGGATCTGGAGTCTAACATGCAATTGTGTAGCAGTTGATCATACACATTTAGAGTGATATAAAAGGGAGCAATGGTGTCTTTGGCCCCTTCAAAATGGGGACCAAAGGTGATGTTAGGTTTGTCGTCTTCCAGGTTTAAAACATCAGACTGGATTTCTAGCTCAGAAACACCCATTGCTTTGGTAATCTGCTTCCAATAAACGGGGTTTTTTGCTAATTCTACCAAAGGGATTGGTATCTTAATTTTATGTATCTCATTTTCAAAACTGAAAGCTCCACTCACCTTGTCTATTTATTTGGTTGAGACTTTTTAATCCTTTCTTTCCGACTTATTTGTCTAGACCACTTTATCACTCATGGTCCTGGTTGAAGACGTAACTTTATTTGCCGGTTCGGTTCCTTGTGCTTGGGTTTCAACTTTTTCCACTTCGGACTCTTGTGTGCTTACTACTTTAGTTTTGTTGTTGGGTAATAAGGTCTCTTCCAAAGGAGGATCATAAGCTTGACCTCTTTGAAGGATTTTCTTGGGTTGAGTAGTTGAGGTGGGCTTGCTCTTAGATCTTAAGTTGTACTTTGGTTGAAACTCAACCATTATCATCTCAGTTTCTGGTTGAGATTCATAGAGATCAGTGTGATCACCTTCTTCACCCTTATTTGTTGGTTGTTGCATGTTTAGGGATTTTTCATAGTCTTCTTGAGTCAGATATGGTTGAGAGCAGTCATCACCAAAGTTCGTGACATCATTATCCGAATCTCTGAAGTCTTGAAAATCGTTTGCTCCTATGAAATTTTCGTTCTTTAAGGGAGCTTGTATTTTTTGATCCTCATTTTTTATTTGTCTTTGTTGGTTTGGGGGGTTGGGGTTCCTCTTGAAATCCTTTTTGGGGAAAGAGTCATCTTTAGCCTGTTCAATTTCCATTTTGGATATTTTATTTGACAGTTCTTTAATCACTCTGGCCATATCGTCCACCCTATCGTATGTGGATCTATTTGACCCTGAAGGACCTGCTTGTTCTCTAAAGAGTTTGGTCTCTCGGTTTCCAGTTTCTAATTTATATTTAAGCTTACCCGAAGCCATCATATTAGACTCTATTTCTACTGCATCATCCTGCATTCGGTTTAAGGTGGCTCCCCTTCTCTCTCGCAAAAGGAGTGCAAAATCCGGTTCGAAAGCTCCGGCGAAAGTTACTTTGGCCGCGGGTTGGGATGGTTTAACCTCGGCTGGGATCTTATTATATAGTTTGTTGAATCTCTGAATAAATTCCATGATTGTTTCTGAGTTCTTTTTCCTTAAAGACCCAAATTCGGTTAAATAATATAGATGGTCTTTTCTCTCACCCCATTGTCTAAGGAAAGCATCTTCCAAAGTGTCATAAGTCAAGATAGATGCTGCAAGTAAGCTTTGAAACCATGTTCGAACTTGGCCTTAGAAGGTTTGGACAAGAAGTCTCGAATAGAAGTCCTCATTCTCAATACCTAGGATATCAGTGAATTGATCGAAGAAATTAATATGTTCGGCCACGGTGAGATCCCCTTCCTCGGTGAACTTCGGTAAATTTTTTATGTAATTTTTGGGAAGGTCGTGTAGAGGGATGGGCAGTACTAAAGGAGCATATCTGGCCACAACTTTCACAAAAACTCTGGGAGGGGGGGTAGGCCCTTGGCCTCCAGCTTCTCCTAGAGGGGCTCCTCCCCCTCCTCCTCCGATAAACCCTCCACCTCCTCCTACAAACCCTCCACCTCCTCCTCCGACAGCTGCCATCGTTATTTGTGGAAAGTTATAAAGGGGGTTTTGGAAAATTAAAAGTGACTCTTTGTTTTCTTCGTAAAGAGGGAAATCCGACGAGGAAAGATAAGGGACGTGAGGACTCGGTTCGTCGGATTTGCAAGAGATGAAATCAGGAGAACCTATGGGTGTGGAAACTGAGTGTGTAACACACTCTTCAGAATTTGGCGAAGTCGGGAAATTCAACTGAAGAAAATATGGTATGTCAAAAGCCGACGAACTTTCAATAGGGCCCTTTCCTTTGTGCACTAATGGGACTGTCAGATGAATATCACTCCTAATTTCGGAGCAATTTGGAGTTGAAACTTTAGTATCAAAGAGAGGAATAAGTGAAGTTGAGGGTTTGAAAGAACTTTTAGTCTTCAACGGTGGGGTTTTAAGTTTGTAAACTGCAACGGTTCGCTTGAGAGAGCCTCTCACTTTTAGAATCTTTTCGGGATCGGTAACGGGTGTAATATGCTTACCATCTGGGTTTTGTCTGGTATTCCTTCGACCAGATGCCAGTTTATTATTTGTGGAGTCACCAAGTGAAAGATTAGGAAGCCTTAAAAAGGTGTGTACTCTTTTTTCACTATCAAAGAGTAACACTTTCAATGAAAAACAAATGTCGTTTTCCCAGGGAAAAAGATTTTGTAACTTCGGTCTCCGGCAACGACGCCAGAAAGATGTTGTTCCTGAGTCTGTACTTAAGGCTTAGAAGTATAGTGTCAAGGCATCCGAAAGTGGGTAAAATATGGAGAAGAGAGAAATGTCAACCTTCAGCAAAGGAAACCAGGGAAGATTTCTACGTTGGCGTTGTCTAGCTTCCAATTGTTCCTAGATAGTTATATCTTGCTCAATGGCTACCCATGAACGTTCAAGTTCGACCCGGTTAGTAGTCGTTTTAAGAATAGTGTCGAAAAGGTTTAAGGCAATGTGCATTTGGTTCGATAGTCCGGGTTCGATATTGGGCTATGTTGGTACAAGGATAGTCATGGAGGAACAGTAAAAGTAAGAAAAACTTCAGAGAGAGATTAAGTGTTGTCTCGATTTGGTCGTATAAAAGAGAATTTATGGTTTCGGGAATAAAATAGGAATGCAAATCAAAGGCTCTTTCCCGTAACTGTGCTATATTTTAATAAAAGGTGTGGGGTGGGAGAAAAACATTTAGCTGTATATGGTGTAAGGCTCCTATCAAGGGAGAATCTCATGTATAAACAGAAGAGGAAAATTGTAAGGAAATAAACAATGTAGCAGAGAATATGTGTAGAATTCTACAAATGTGGACTGGTCTTATACCCGCTGATAGTTGGTACAGAGGAAAAATAGTAAACAATTACAGAAAACCAAAATTCATTCACTATAGTAGTGGTCGTACTAAATTATAATGAAGCACATCAATTAGGAATATGAAATGAAACGAAATATGAGATACAATGAAACAAATTGTAACACAGTCGTGACGGAATTGAGAATCTTCAGATTTGCTTGTATTAACTCTCAAATGTAAAAAACTATGTTACAATCGACACAAAAAGGTCTAGCCCTTTTTTTTACTTCTTTCTCTGGTATATTTATACAATTTTACAAATAAGATAGAATCTTAATAGTCACAAAATTTTGGTTATGGCAGGGAGGAGAGCAATCGCTACATTTCTCCTTCTTTGTCTTCACTTGGTGCCAGGTGTTTGTCATCGCGCGGGCTCGGTGCAGGCGACACATCTTTCAACCAACTGAGATATTAACCGCGAAGGTTCTGCTTGACAGCTGGCTTCAAAGAAGTAACATTCTCGGGCTAACTGCTGCAACATGTCTTCCATTTGTCCATCTATGATGTCGATGGTGCATAATTGCGCGCTGGGTTTAATCATGCATTTATCCACTTGGACTATGTCCACCACAGTCATCTAAGAAATATCGGCCAAATCTCTTTTCTTATTTTTCCTTAAGATCAAGTGAGATATTTTCCACATTCATTTGCATCAACGTCTTGGCATTATCTCTGTTGTCAATGCCTAGCATATCGTCGTCTATAGAGCTAAAGGCCTCCTCTAAGGAATTGGTTATCTTTTTGGCTTGCTACTTGCCTTCGGCGATGTTATGCTCCCATTACTTTAATAGAATGTTTCCTCTGGTTTGCTCTGAAATGGTGAACCTGGGAGTACCTGCTGAAACCCTGTTGTTTGTGGCTATCACAGCCTCCTAGAAGGTGACCCGAGCTGCTCCAGCATCCCTTTCTTTGGAAGATAAGTTCTCAGAAACCTGATTTACCAGCAAACAGTTGTCCCAGATTGCTTCTATCTTGGCGAGAAAATTTCGCTGTGCCACAGAGACTCTACTCTGAATCTCGATTGCCTGGGATTTGAACATCCCGATGTCTATCATTCTACTCTTGATGGTCTCCACCCTAGCCTGCAACTATTCGATCAAATCCCTCTGCTGGCTCGCTTGCATCCGACCATCCCAGACCACCAGTTGTGCTTGCTCGAGCTTAGTTTTGAGCATCTCTATCTCGTTTTTATCGGCCAACCTGGCCTGCTCTATTCCTATGCTCGCCTGGTCTTTAGCAGTCTCTGTTGCTATGGCCAGTCTAGCTTCAAGGGTCCTAATTAGGCAATTTTTTCTTTTAAGTTGGTTCTTTAAGAGCCCGACTGAGAATTGATTCATCAAGGCATATGCTCCTAGTGTCCCTGCTATTTCAATAACGAACTGGTCATTTCTCTTGTCTTTTCCATTAGTTATGACTTTATATTTCTTGGCAGTCGACTCTCCTTCTTGATAGAATTCCCTTTTCACTACTGCCTTTCTCTTTTTATTGAAGAAAAACTCATTCGGAGGGAGTTCTTCTACTCTTATGGGCCTCATATCTTCATTGAATATCCATCCTACATCGATATTTCCCTGTGTCAACTACAAGGGGGTAGCTGATGTGATAGGCTCTCCGATCTTCTTTGCTGATTTTCCCAGAGTAATGACCAGACTCTTCTTCTTCAGCGGGTCTGGAGTCTTTATCTCTATCTCCGGATTTTGCTTCTTTGGCGGGTCTGGAGTCTTTATCTCTACCTCTGGACTCTTCGTTTTCTCCCCCTCGTCCTGGTGTTTTCCTTGATCGGGAGTTTCATCTGTAGAGCCTTCGGCATCTTTCTATTTCACCTCCGATGTACTCAAACCCTCACCTCACAACACTGCCGGGAGACAGCTACGTCGATTTTCCAAAAACTTCAGAACATCGTCTGTTTCCTCGGGTGCCAAGGATTGTATCCGAGCTAGAATCTCCTCATAGGACCTTTCTCCCTGGAAAATGTCATCCAAGGGTGAATTCTCATGCTCAAATCTCTTAAGCCCACAGTTTTCCAAATGGTTGCTCACGACCCTCTACAGATCGTGCTTCTTGTATTCGATGGAGACCAAATTTAGGTCTTCCAGAGCTACGGTCTTGGCTTTGGCATGCCCAAAATATAATAAAGAATAAGAATTCAAATGAACAGGAAAAGACAGCCATACCTTCTTTGAGTACCCTTTAATTTCTTTGCTTACACCACCAATTATCATTTGTCGGGCAACCTCGTGACAATCCAGCTTGTCGATAATGAACAATGGCAGTGCATGCGGGGGAAAAGAAGCCCCGAAGACTCTGAGGTATGAAAATTCTGCTTCTACATACCAGTCTTCTATGATGCTCATATTTTTTTCACTATGTTGTCCAAGATCCGAGGTGGCAGGTGACCAAAAATGGCGACATGTAGGGGCACCATCACCCAGTTAAAAATTTCATACGCAAAATTTTCCATTTTGTTTTCCCATAATTTTGCATGATATACATGTATGGGTTCGTCTTCAGTCGGAGTCCAACTCTAGCTCATTAATGGCAATGGTGTCATAGAACAAATTGCATCCATAATGTATGTGGACATGAAGAATGACGACGCCTTCCCATTCTCCTTCTGCTCCTGATACTATGTGACCCGATTGGACAAGCTATCCGAAAGCATATTTGCCCAGTTAAAGGAATTGCCTTCGGTGACCCGAAACATTAGAGGCACCCATGCAAGAAAAAAATGTGATGTGTCCTCTTTCCCATATAATCGGCATGTCATCATGGCCACATATTTGTACTGCGGTTCTAACGAAGCGATTGAATGTATGCCATGGCTATCAGCTCTAAACTTCGCGTTATTCGAAACCCAATCTTTTATCAAACTGGACATGGTTTTATCATACTGTTCGCATTCCTTCTTCTTGAACTCGTCCAAGAACTCAACGCCATATGTGTAGTCGGATGTCGTGGGTAGCTTATACATGATTTGCATATTCTCCGGCCTGAAAGTCCCGATGGTGACTCTCTGCTCATTCATGATATTCCTAGTCGGTATGTCCACATGATCCAACGCCCATCGGACCATATCATAATATGGAAGCAACCCTGGCCTAGCTGCTACTCTGTGCATTCCAGATTGGACGACTATTTTGTACTTGGTGGTCATATCATCTTTTTCGTTATCATTGGAGTCGTCGGAATAGTCCACGAACTCTGCCTATAGAACATCCAAAATGAACGACCAATTCGGGACCGAATCGATACCTCGAGGCGAATTATCAGAGACATTGTTCGAGCCTTGTCCCGAAACCTCAACATTCGCCTGTGATGCTTTTCGCAGTGCCATGGCTGGAGATTTCATTTTGGCTCTTCTGCGATAGAAATGCGTATACATACAGAAGTCAGTTGCTCAGAGATAATGTGCTCTGTGTAATATGAAATGCATTTTTTATAATGAACCACAGCTCTTATATATAATTGAAAACTCGGTACCTTTCAGAACAAGTCTGTCAAATCATATTTAGAAATAAATTTTTCCGTAAAAATCTAATCTTATACATCGATCTTATAATTTTGGCAGTTTAAAACGTCGGTGGCATATGAAAGACTAAGTCTACCTCATAAATTGTGCAGACATCAAAACGCGGGATATGTATTGATTTAGCTTAATTAATCTGGTTTACCAACGTTAATCGATATTTCGGTACTCATTATATCAGGGATTTTACTTTAACATTTTGAGTCTCTAACACCCGAGACTGTGAAGATCGATTTTTGGTTAATAAAAGGTAATCGTGATTTGGGACTTGATTAATTTTATAATTATTATATTCGCCATATCGCGACTCGGAGCTTTGAAGATAAGTTTCTGGGAGATTTACATGCCGAGCTGCGAAACCGTGAGATCGTAATATCATGATTTAATTAAAGGGAAGATCATCTTGGATTAAGTGATTAATTAATTACATTATAACCGCATCATGATTTTGTGAGTCAGGGTTTAAACGGTGAGATTTTCAAAAAGGACAACGCCGAGTGGCGAAATGCTGAGAGGATCTTTTACCATGATTTAGCCTTTTACCCTTAACCTTGACATGAGTTACTCAAATAAGGACCTCGTTCTCTCGGATATCGGGGCTATGACAATAAATTTTGGGTTTTGGCGAACGTCGAGGCACGAAACCCCGACGATGTCTAATCATGAGTTAGGGAAAACTTTACCCTTGTTACTGTCTTGAGTAAAAATTTAAAACAATTCCGTTGTTTCATGGCTCGGGATGTGTGAACTACATGACTTATAGTATCCAACTTACGAGATCCCGAAGTAGAACCAAAGAGGAAATATTTTTACGAAAGGTAGGACTTGTTTCGAGAGTAGAATAATCATCGCTGCTCGCATGATAAAGCTTCAGAGATCTCGATATCTCAGAGGGAAATTATGAAAACCATCTTTAGATTTCAAGAATTTAAAATGAAACTTCTGACGGGATAGAAAAACAAGGGCTGCTCCAACAGAGCCTTCAGGACTCATTCTTGATCTTGAGCAAGAGACATGAATAGATCTGAACCATACATGTGCAAGAATCGAACCTACTTACGTTGATAGAAATCATTTAAATGTAGAACCATAAAATAGAACTCATAAGCCATAAGGAAATATTGTAATGCATAATTAAACACACAGAGACACATCGTTTTTGAAAATTTAGGTACTTCTTTACATTATCTTCAGAATCCTTCTCTGATTACAGACTCAGAATTACATAGTAATGCACTGTACAGACTCTTGGCTCTGGACTCATGTCACAAAGCCCCAATTCTCAAACTGATAGATCCCATTCATTATAGACTCAAGACTTGACTTAACTCGACTTACAACAATCATCAATGACTAATCTAACTAACCCAACCAACAAAACAACAACAACAAACCTTTTACACTTATGTTCATCCCTATATATCTCTAGGTTGTGTCTTCCTTCTCAGCTTGCATGCTTTCTTGTTCTGTTGCAACCGTTTGTTGTTTAGTTGGCGTTGCGTTGAATTTCGCAACTACTTTATGTTTCTATTTCTCCATTCCTCTGATGAAGTTTGTGAAACTCGTGCTCAGTCAAAACTTGTGCAATTCCTTATCCAAAAAATGAAGGGTCCAACAGGTTTCGACCACAATCCTTGACTCACCCTCGAGTCAAGCACTTGGTTCTTTCACATCCTCCAGGAGCATCTGTTGTTTTCCCTTGTCCTTCTTTTCTTCTTCCTTGGGCTCTTCTATTTGTGCTTTCTCTTCTTTTACCTCTTCAAATGAAGGGCCCAACTCTAGTACCAACTCTAAGGCTCGGTGCTTCACTCCTTGAAATCTTCCAACTTTTTCCTACCATTTATGGGCGAGGAGTGATGCCTCTACAAGAAATTGTTGGGTCATCTCTTTGCTATACTCCTTTGGCTTGACCACAACCAACGAGTTCCACTCAGAATCTGTTGTTGC
>ML807416.1:0-13379 GCA_009831015.1 Picea engelmannii
ATCATATACCCCCTTGTTTTTGTTACCCGAGCATTAATTCAACAAGTGGTTGTTAAAGTAAGTGAGCCTATGGAAGGTAAAATGTAATGGTGGTATAAGTGGTACTAAACAAATATAGTAGGCATCTAAATTTCCTTTCCTATCATATGTAGTCTTAATTCATCAAAGGTATCTAGGAAGCCCACCCCTTCCTACAAGAGGCACGATAGTGGATACTGTATTCCTGGTTGAAAGAATAGGTTGGTAAGGCAACACTCCCTCCCCCCCTCCATCAACCAACAAGGTGAAGCATAAAGTAAAGTATGGTAAACCAAGTGTATAGCATGCACATAAGTAAAGGTTTGTTAGGCAGAGTAAGAGTAGTGTTGCTACCACAAAGCATTCCTCAAGCAAGTGTAATTGAAGCCTATGTTGTATGCCCACCCCACTTGTCCAACAACTCCTCTATGCTATGTGAATCCATTCCATCCGATCCTCGGATGTTATAATTTGGGGGCATTCCTAAGTAGGATAAGTGTGGCAGACAATAAATATAGGTCGGTAAAGAGGTGGTTGGTAACAATAAAGGTAAAGGGGGCATGGTAAAGGTAAATAGCAAAGGTCTCTTTAAGTGTCGACCCAATCACGCATGTGTCAAATCACAAAGGTTGGGAGAGTGGTAAAAAGTAAAGCAAGGTTTGTAGAGATGATGCACATAAAAGTGAAGGCTAGGTTGATCGAGTAAATAGTCCTAGTTTAACAAAGTTCGTACCCAAGCGTGTAAGATCTCATCTAATAAGGTAGTATTAAATCAAACAGGGCAGTTTCTTTCTTTCCACGCATGATCCCACAAGTACCGGTGGTTCCTGTGGCACTTCATTTAATCAAGTAGGATTCATAAAGTAAGACCACTCAAGTGAATGATTCTCCAGGTGGGTAGGTAATAATAAGTCTGGCATTAATCAAAATGTAAGTTCTGACGATGCAATGGTGGTTCCTTTCTTTCCTGTGCCACCCACTTGACCCACCCACTGAACTTATATTAATCAAGTAGGCATATGAAATTAATACAAATGTTCTAAGTGGTGACCCCCATTGAATCTAATAAGTTCTGGGAGTAGTTCATAAATTAAAGAAGGGAGTTATGAGGATATGACCCACCCACGGTTGTTCTTCCTGTGCGATCCACTTAAATTCATCCAATGCTAGAAATCGCTTCAAAAGTAAATACCATTGAAGTTCCCACCCAAGCTTGCTCGTACAATGCTCTGGAGTCTTCTAGTTGTCTAGAATCAATCTTGCAGTTCCCATCCCACGATCTTTGTTGAAGTTCTGTAGGATCTCTACTAAAGGTTATGCTTGTCTAGAATCAATCTGATAGGGCAATCCCTACGGAGGATCCCACCCACAACTTAGTTGTCCAACTTAAAGTCTAAACATAGAGATATAAAAGTAAATATGAATGGTCTAAGTGATCACCCCTATCTAATCTCATAAGTTCCGATAGTAATGAATCCATAGGGCAGTTCTGATCCCACGACTGAGTGGTCTAACATCAATCAGTAGGAACTGGGTAAACCACTTAACCCGGATCTGGGGCTGGAATAGATGTTTCTAGAACTAGAAACGATCTTGGTCAAGTTGGTGGTTCTGATGTATAAGCTGGAAAAATTGTTGCTATTGAAGGATACAGAACTAGATCTACTATTGCTCGTGCATCTTTAACTGCTTGTGAAGCTTCAACGTGTAGAAAATGAAGTTCTATTAAAGATCATAAGCAGTCAACTCCGCATCGTTGCATGTCTCAGAGCAACTATATCTAGTCGAATATATCTTCGATTGTACCTATCATCCCAATCATTATTCTTGGCCCTAGGCGGAGATTTCTTCTATGGCAAGAAAAAAATTAATAATATTAAACAAGAACGGAAGCATATCCTAGTGAATCATCAATACGAGTTTCAAATATCCCATAAGCAGGTTATTCTCTCTTCCCCATCTCACTTAGTAGGCAGGGTATCATCTATTATATCCCTTGGGAAAACATATATATCCATTGGCAGTATTTTTGAAACAGTGTTATCGAGGCTTAGGTACCTTGGTAATGGAAAAATAGAGAAATAGAGTATGTCAGGCAAACAAACCACCCTATCGGAGAACCTGGGCATGCATAGTTCCCTGGGAAGGATGGAACGAATGCAAGTGGGAAACACAACTCTATCGAAATAAGTTTCTCGAGAATAGGAGATATGTGTAAGCTTAGAAGGGCCAATAGCGAGGTGTACCTAAGAATGAAGATACTTAGAATGGAGAGGAAATAGGAACTGGCACACCTAGCGACATAGAATGAATAAAACTCAGTATCGTTACACGTAGGCGGGTCAACGTCGGAGCATCCATCCTTCTCATGTAGCATGTTATAGTTAGGGTAGGAGTTGTTAGAATAATAGGTGTGCTCGTTTCACCGTAGACAATATAGCAATATTGTCACCCAACCATAGGCACAAAGGCCACCCCCGAGCACCTTAACCTTGACAGACAGAATAATTCTGGAAGCAAACCCTAGAACCAATAGCCAACCAAGGTAGCATACCTCTCTCCAAAGCTAGCGTACCAAGCAGAAAGTCCAAACCATAACCAGGCAGAAATTCCAACCATAACCAAAGACCAATTCACTACTGCAACATCTGCAACTCTCCTCCAGTCATGCACACCACTTGTCCTTATGCATTTGTGAGAGTGAGTGTGACAAATGAGCTTTAGCGCCCTCTTATTTATATTTTTCCAAGTGACCTAACTAGGTCGAATTCTCTTCCTAGAGGATAATAACTCAATATTAATTATTCTCTTAAGCTAACTTGTCTTCTAGGTTTATTATCCAACGTTTTAGGGTTTCTCTTGCTTCCCGGAATATTCTAGACTCGTCAAAGGTTACATGTAGAGGTTAATACCTCCCACAGCTACCATAATATCAACACTCCCTCCTAGCTAGGGAGTTATTAAAGGAAATGGTATTGAGCACAAACAGACCATTCAACCAATAACATCATCATAGCCACACATGCTATCTCATGATCACGTAGATCAACTTATGAGCAACATCACCACTATCAGTATCATCTAATAGCATCAACTACACCATCTCTCGAGGTCATACTCCATCTGAGTAATCGGGCATGATGTTGAATAAGTCACTCACTCAACAGAGTGATACAAGAACCATTCTTCTAATTCGGACATACGTCCTAGAAGAATAGTTGTCCCAACAGATGTTGAAAGCCGCCCTATGGGCTACAAAGAGCATTCCTACAAGAATGTTAGTCTCGGACTATTTTCTAATCGGGCCATATGTACCATAGAGATCAATTTCTACCCATATGCCTTAGAAAATATTAGTCTCATATCAACCACCCTAATCAGGACGTCATGTCCTTAGGAGGTAGACTATTCAACCTGATTGGGCCAATAATTGTGCCTCAGGAAAAATACCAATCCATGATACGTCAACATCTATCAACCTAGACCATTCTCAACAGGGAGAATATCTATCCACCAGCAATTCATTATGCCAGGACCATTCTCTGCCTGGATAATGTCTGCCCATCAACACACTGACTATCCATCTAGTTGGTAATCATCTCCAACAATAGTGGTAGTCTCCATGGTAATCATATAGTAGTATACAACTTCTACAATTCCATCCAATAGAACACAACTATGTCTATTCATAGTAGTATACAACTACTATCCAGTGGTACTCAACCGCTCCTAGTAGCACACAACTACTAACCAGTGACACATAGTCACTACCAGTGGATCACATCCACCACAGTAGCATACAACTACTTTCCAGAGACATATAACCTCCACAACAACCATATCATCTGATATCAACAATGTCATGATACGAACTAAATCATGTGGGCCACTCTTCCACTCTCATTTGTGATATCTGGAAGAGCATCTGCCCTCGGAAAGTTAAACATTAGCCATGGGATGTCTGGACTATTCTTCTCAAACATAGAAGAATAATTGTCCCAGATTTCTTAACTTGGACCATTCAACCTAACTGGGCCATTCTTCTGGCACAATTCACAATGCAACCTGGAGAGAATGAGTCTGCCCTAGGGAATGATTGTCCATGATTGTTGAACCTAAACCATTCAACCTAACTGGGCCATTCTTCTGGCACGATTCACAGTGCAACTTAGAGAGAATGATTCTGCCCTAGGGAATGACTATCCTTAATTGTTGAACCTGGACCATTCAACCTAACTGGGCCATTCTTCCGGCATGATTCACAATGCAACCTGGAGAGAATTAGTCTACCGTAGGGAATGACTGTCTGGACCATTTCCTACGGAAATGAGTGTCCTACACCAACCTCCTATATCGAACCATTCTTCGAAACTGCTCACAACTATGAACTTCGAAAGAATGACTGCTTGGAGAGGTAGACCATTCTGCTTGACCACTTCTCAGAGTGACTGCCAAGGAGAATGAACTTCCTAGACCATTCCCCCACACTGGCCACAAGGGGAATCGTTGTCTATGGTACATCAACAATCTGTCGGACCATGACTGTTCGTTTTGGACCATTTTCCAAACCGGAAAATGATTGTCCATCATAAATCCTGGACCACTTTCCGAACTGACTGCCCAACCTGGACCATTTTCCAAACTGGAAAATGATTGTCCATCAAGAATCTTGGACCACTTTTCGGATTGGAAAGTGATTGCCCAACCTGGACCATTTTCCAAACTATGATTGTCCATATATCAATAACATATCAACGCTCCCTCCCAACATGGGGAGTAATCACTTCCATTTCCAATAAGGAAGTCATCTCCACGAGTCCAGCTTGTCCCTTAAGTACGCAAGCTTTTCATCTTGGAGAGAGGCTTTACAAAAATACCTGATATCTTCTCATCATTGGAGATATATTGGAGAACCACTTCTCCCCTCTAGACTTTATCGCGGAGAAAATAATACTAGATCTCAATGTGCTTCGACCTGTCATGGAACATCGGGTTCTTTGAGAGATTCACATAGCGCTGGTTATCACAATATATCATAGTCGGATCTAAACAAGAATAAGGACAAGGATAGAGACAATTGTTACAAGCCTAGAAAGACATATTCATGATAGCCTTTGTGAAATAACCTGCCTGAGACAACAAGAACAACAATGTTTCTGATACAACATCTTTCATATGAAGGATAGTTTCTTGGTAGCATTACAAGAACAAGAAATATCTCCTAGAGTAGGTGTTAGTTCATATTTGCAAATAAACACACTGAGTAGTAAAAGCTACTAAGTACTTATCAATACTCACTTAAGTGACAATAATAAAGATGTCAAACTTGATATGCAAACCTGGAATTTTGCTATTGTTCCACTTGAATTGCTTTCCTTTTGGGACAAGTATCCTTTTTGACTTGTCCCTTAAACTTAAAACAATATGCTTTCTTGACAGAAAACTAAGTTAGAGAATACAATCTCAACCTTATAAGATCTTGACTAAATTCAGCTTATAACTTTGACTAGAAGTTCATAATGCCATAACAACCAGAGATATATCAAGTTAAACCTGGAGAGTGTGTTGATCTTCTAAATGCACTGAATCCAAGATCACTGCTTTGGACAAGATCCCTTGTACATTCCCTCCAAACACACTCATGCTAATGATACTAATTAAAAGAACATGTATAGGTACATACCTTTATTACCCAATTGTGACGGTAAACCTTAGAATGACTTTGTTGGACCAGAGGTTTAGCTAGAGGATTGGTAAACCTCATAATGTTCCTTTTTGTAGATTTCTCTCGGGCACAACATACACTTTCTTCATGCTAGGTCTTTTGTCTTCATAACTGCCTTCCATTTTCACTTTTGACTGGTCAACCTTAGATTTTGACTCGGTCAAACATTGACTTTGACCGAAATTTCAAACTTGACCTCTTGGATTGTTGAGAGTACCAGGAGGTGCGCTAGGTTAGGGCGCACTAGGTTATCTAGGAATTAGGTCAAGCGCTTCACTTAAGGTGCCTCAACACGAGGGTTAGGGTTTTGTTGTTGTAACAAAACTTTGACTACCACTGCAACTGAGAAAATCCTCCCAATCTACCTTCCAACAGTTAGACTGTCCGAAAATAGTGTGGGCCCATAACCTGTTAGAATAATAGGTTTGCTCGTTTCACCATAGACAATATAGCAATATTGTCACCCAACCATAGGCACAAAGGCCACCCCCGAGCACCTTAACCTTGACAGACAAAATAATTCTGGAAGCAAACCCTAGAACCAATAACCAACCAAGATAGTGTACCTCTCTCCAAAGCTAGCATACCAAGCAGAAAGTCCAAACCATAACCAGACAAAAAGCCCAACCATAACCAAAGACCAAGTCACTACTGCAGCAACTGCATCTCTCCTCCAGTCATGTGCACCACTTGTCCTTATGCAATTATGAAAGTGAGTGTGACAAATGAGCTTTAGCGCCCTCTTATTTATAGTCCTCCAAGTGACCTAACTGGGTCGACTTCTCTTCCTAGAGGCTAATAACTCAATATTAATTATTCTCTTGAGTCGACTTGTCTTCTAGGGTTATTATCCAATGTTTTAGGGTTTCTCTTTCTTCCTGGAATATTCTAGACTCATCAAAGGTTACATGTAGAGGTTAATACCTCCCGTAGCTACCATAATATAAACGGGAGGTGCATCATGAGTCAGTTGATCCACCCCTTTAAGTGCAAGCACTTTTTCCAACGTCCTTGCTAGTTGCAAAGATAGATCCAATTCGAGTCCCATATCATGCTCAAGATAAAGTTCGTTCCCCAGATCCACCAGTAGATGCCTTAGCCCCTTACACTTGTTTTGTAGCCCGTGCTTCTGCGAGAGAAACTTAACCTGGGTCTGAGGCCGAGTAACCTACCTCTGTCTTAGCTGGTGTATCTCCAACTAGATCTTTGTCTCGATATCAATATTTATTTGTCACTCATATGACTGTTGGTTATGGAATGGGCTTTGGATATCAATCTTAAACTGTTATGGCTTCTTGGTAAACAAGGTCAAATGCAATTGTTGCAGGGGAAAAGACAAAGGTAAAGACAGTTTGAGAGCCAAAGTAAGGAGTTTCACCACCGATGGTAAAGGCAGGAGCAAGGGTAACATCTGACTCGACAGAAGCGATTGCATAGGCAAGTTTGATCGTTGAGTTGAGAAGGGGAGCTTCAAGATTGTTTGGCTAAGGGTTTGGAAAGATCAACACTATCCACTCTCAAAGGTAAGGCACGTCTAGGTACAAGTGAAAAAAATGCCAAAATGTCAATTGTGAATAAGATTATGAAATATTTTACTTAGACAACAATTCTCATTCAAAAGTGCTTAGAAACATGAAATGTTTGTATTGCTCAAATAAAAATCATATCAATGCCAAATTTATCAATAACAATGTGTATCATCATTCACCATATCATTCATCATTAAAATCCATTACCATCATCCAAAAATTACATGCCCAAGAAAAACCAATGTGATTGCAATGAGAGAAAGGAAAATATTAAATGTGTTGTTGTTATCAAAGTACTAAGACGACAAGATTATACTGATCCAATGAGTTATCTAAACAAATGAAAAGAGGACATATTTGTGTTCAATGTAATAAATTTTTCATACACAAAATGCCTCAAAGTTATAGCAAGAAATCCAATGAAAAATGAGCAGTCTTATGAGCATATACCTTATATTGTTACCATCAACATGTGCCAATACTTAAAGGAAAAGTAACCAGTGAATAGTGTTGCAATTAATCTTCTCAAACTGTGTGACAAGGACAATAAACATGGAATGTACCAACAACAATGTTTAAAGATCATATTGCTACTAATTCAAGCCACATTTATGTCTGAGAAAGAGTTAAATTCATATGTCAAATACCATAGAAACATTGGTTAGCATTCCAGGTTTGCAATCATTATGAAAACACCTAATCTTATTCCAATCAGAGATTTTAGAGCACTCCACGGTGTTCTATTACCATATAGTTAACCAGATTATGATCATGAAATAGAGCCAAAGATAGATCCACAAGTGTTGGTTACAAAATAGAAGAATGGGATTGTGTAAAGATGCAATAGGCTAGCAAGATTACTTAAGTACTTTGAGCATATACCATTAACAAAAGATGAACCTTAAACTCTGCAATTTCACCAGTAAATAAACCCCTAAATAGTGCAGAATTAAAGATGATGTTTCGGCATTTTAGTTGGGTTGTTAGGCTTCTTGTTGCATCAATTCACCCTTAAGAATGTCTTAGATATCGAATCTATCAAAAGGTTTGCAAGAAATCAAGTGAACAAGCATAAAATTTAATCGTTGTCCATATCAGATTATTATCAACGGTATTTAGAATTAAAACCTGGAAAACAGGGAAGAAATTGAATTTTAGATCAAGAAGAGACGAATTGTTCCGGCATTTTAGTTGGGTTGTTAGGCTTCTTGTTGCATCAATTCACCCTTAAGAATGTCTTAGATATCGAATCTATCAAAAGGTTTGCAAGAAATCAAGTGAACAAGCATAAAATTTAATCGTTGTCCATATCAGATTATTATCAACGGTATTTAGAATTAAAACCTGGAAAACAGGGAAGAAATTGAATTTTAGATCAAGAAGAGACGAATTGTTCCGGCATTTTAGTTGGGTTGTTAGGCTTCTTGTTGCATCAATTCACCCTTAAGAATGTCTTAGATATCGAATCTATCAAAAGGTTTGCAAGAAATCAAGTGAACAAGCATAAAATTTAATCGTTGTCCATATCAGATTATTATCAACGGTATTTAGAATTAAAACCTGGAAAACAGGGAAGAAATTGAATTTTAGATCAAGAAGAGACGAATTGTTCCACTTAGTTCCTTATCGTTTCACATTTTATGAGTGCATACATCCTAAACATGCCACAACGTTGCACAATTTATTTGATGAATGATTCTAAATAAGGTTTAAGCCATACATTCCAAGCATTAAGTGAGGTGTCCCACAACAAGTTACCAACAATTTCAAGGGTGCCTTAGATGTATTAGGGTTAGATCCAAATGAAATGAACAATGCAACTAGATCAATGCCCTAGTATATGCTAACACCAAAAATATTCCTTGAAGAGCAAATTAGCATGTGTGAAATCCAAGTATTAGTGGGTATAACAACGAAGGAGCACTTAGATCCAAGCAATCTAGATTTAAAGGATAAGGCAAGGTTAAACCCTAGATTACAAAGAAACAAAAAATAAATAAAACAAAAAAAGGAACAGGCAAATTTTTGGGGTTTGGGGGATTGAAGAGAAAGATAGACTAGTGCCTAGGAAAGGGCTATGGGGTCACTACACACGTCTAGGTGAGGCTTAGGGTTTAAATATGAGGTCATGTTGAGGGAACCTAAGAGGATTTCCTATTAAGAATTACCTAGGGAAAATTTGATTCTTCAAATTTGGATGGGGGGATTGGTCCTTTAGGGAGCCTCTCCAAATACTACCAAGGTGATCTCAAAGCATAGCCATTGCAAGAGGGAATTGTTAGAATATAGAAGATTGTGTTCGTTTTTCCATTGACGATACCCTCGTCACCCAACCACATGCCAAAGCCACCCTCCGAGCACCTTGACCTTGACAGAGAAGAGAATCCTGGTAGCAATCCAATAGCCAAGAGAGGCTAATGCACCAAGCAAGAATAGAAACCAAGTTGATCAGATAATCCCACCCAGAGGCTAGCGCACACTTTCCCAGAAACTTGCGCACAAGCTGCAACTACACCTGCACAGATCCAGTTCACTCTGCAGCTGCTGAGATGTGAATAATGAGAACTAGCGCCCTGTATTTATAGTAGTCTGGGTAGTTTAACTGGGGCCGACTTCTCCTTCTGGGTATTAATAAATTCATATTAAATATATTTCTACAGCTGACAACCTGTCTAGGGTTTCCTTCATTTCTTTGCGTCCTTCCGGAGGATTCTAGTCTCGTCATAGGTCACAATAGAGGTTCATACCTCCCAAAGCTACCATAATATTAACACTCCCTCCTAACTAGGGAGGTATGGTCTTGAGCACAACAGACCATTCAACTGGTAGCAACATGAGCACCTGTCATTATTATCCAACTGGATAATCTCCTATGACAAGTGGTACAATATTAATTGATAGAACACACATGTGTCTATTCAAGGTAGTACACAACTACTCAAACTGTGACACATAGTCACAAACAATGGAACAAATCCACCACAGTAGTATATCTCTATTGTCTGGAGACAGGTAGTCTCCATAACAATCGTCTGGGCCAATCTTTCACTCACATCTGTGAGCTCTGAAAGAATATCTTCCTTACAAATAGTGGAACATATCCACCACAGTAGTTTACATCTACTGTCATATATTCTTCATAACAAACATCTAATAGCAACCTGCATAGAAACAATGTTATGATATAAACTGAATCATTTGGGCCAATCTTTCACTCATGTCTGTGAGATATGAAAGAATATCTTCCCTCAGTATAGAACATCAGCAATGGGCTATCTGCCCCATTCTTCTCAAACAAGGAAGAAGGATTATTTCTAATTTTTGAGCCTGGACCATTCCTCACCCTGGGCCATTCTTCCTACACTAGTCAAAGTGCACCCTGGACATAATGTATAAACCCTAAGGAATGTTTGGACCATTCCCCACCCTGGGCCATTCCTCCTACACTAATCAAAGTGCACCCTGAAGAGAATGTATAAACCCTAAGGAATGACTATCCTGGACCATTCCCCACCCTGGGCCATTCCTCCTACACTAATCAAAGTGCATCCTGGAAAGAATGTATAACCCTAAGGAATGTCTGTCCCCGATTGCTAAGCTGGACCATTCCCCACCCTAGGCCATTCCTCCTACACTAATCAAAGTGCGCCCTGGAGAGATTGTATAACCCTAAGGAATGATTGTCCAGACCATTTCCTCCGTTAACCACAAGAGGAAAAGACTGTCATGTATCAACCTCCAAAACAAACCATTCCTCATGTTAACCACAATGAAAAATCGTTGTTCGGCGATGCGGGCCAGTCTTCTTGAGTAACCCTCAAGAAGAGAGACTACCCTAGACCACTCCCCATGTTAACCACAATGGGAAGTCGGTGTCTATGATACATCAGCAATCAAACTACCTCCCATGTTAACCACAATGGGAAGTCACTGTCCGTCAGAAATCTCCATCCACTTTCCGAACAGGAAAGAATCTGTCCAATCTGGACTATTTTTCAATTACAAAGATAAATAATATTTTCAATGCTCCCTCCTAATCTGGAGAGTCATTTAAATCACAAAAATAAATGTTTTCAAGAATATTTTTGCGTACCTTCTCCTAGCTTGGAGAATCTTCCCTTTCAGCTAAGGGACTTATTTCCACGATCCCCATCTTCTCTTGGAAATATGCAAACTTTATTCTGGATAGAGGTTTTTCCAGGATGTCTGTTGTCTACTCATCAATGGGGATATACTCGAGCTTTACCTCTCCTTCCTGGACTTTATCTCGAATAAAGTAGTATTTGATCTCAATGTGCTCCGACCTTTCATGAAACATTAGATGTTCTGATAATCTTATACAACTCTGATTATCACAATATATTATGGTCAATTATGGAGTCTGATCAAATAAATCGGAGATTAACTTCCTTAGCCATACTACTTCTATGCATGCTTCACAAGCTTCCATATACTATGCTTCTGATGTACTGAGCGCAACAGAATTATGTTTCCTGCTGCCCCAAGATATCATAGCTAAGCCCAAACTGAAACACATACCTGAAGTACTCTTTCTGTCTTCTGCACTTCCTGCCCAATCAGAGTCTATGAATCCATGAAGTTGGATATCACTGTATGCGGTATATCTCAAGCCATAGTTTATTATCCCACGAATATATCTTAGAACATGCTTTGCAGCTATCCAATGCTCTTGTCTAGGTTCCACCTGGAACTGACTTAATGTATTTACAGCAAAGCAAATATTTGGTCGAGTATTTACCAAATACATCAATGATCCAATTAGTTGTCGATATAGAGATGGATCTACTGCATCGGAATCTAAGACTTTCACTTTTCTTATATCTGCATTCATAGGAGTGTCCATGGACTTACAGTCCATCATTCCAAATTTCTGAAGGATCTTTATAGCATACTTTCCTTGTCCAAGGAATACTTCACCACGCTTCTGCCATACTTCTAGTCCCAAGTAGTAATGCATGAGACCTAGATCTTTCATATCAAATTCAGAAGCTAATTCCTTCTTGCATTGGATAATTAGAGATTCTTCCCCTGTTATGAATAGATCATCAACATATAATAGTAGAATCACAGGTGTGTTATCCACGACTTTGTAATAAAGGTTTGGATCTGCATGACTCTTGGAGAAACCAAGTCTTATTAGATAGTTGTCCATTCTGGCGTACCAAGCCCTTGGAGCTTGATTGAGTCCATATAGAGACTTCTTCAATCTACAAACATGAGTGTCTCTGGAATGTACCTCAAATCCTTGAGGTTGTTCGATATACACTTCTTCTTCAATAGCCCAATTGAGGAAGGTTGTCTTTACATCCATCTGGTGTAGATTCCATCCCATGGAAGCGGCAAGGGATATGATAGCTTTGATGGAGGTATACCTTGCCACCGGAGCAAAGGTTTCGTCATAGTCTTCTCCCTCCTTTTGGGAGAACCCTCTGGCCACGAATCTTGCTTTGTATTTATCCAAGCTTTCGTATGTTGCATGTTTGATCTTGTATACCCATTTTGAGGTTACCACTGATTTTTTTTAGGTCTGGGTACAATTTCCCATACTTCATTTTCCATAATGGATTGATGTTCTTCTGCCATAGCTTCTTTCCATTGTCCCTTTTGGACTGCTTCTTCAAATGTGGTAGGTTCTTCATCTAGAAGCTTCGTCATGTATGTTGCATAACTTGAGAATCTTTTCGGTCTTTTACTCTTCCTGGATGTTCCTTATGGAACCTTGATTCTTTTTGCATCTTGTAAAGTAACTTCAAGCCAAGCTGGTCATTTCTTGGTTTTTGGTATGATATATTTATTAATGTTCTCACATGGCTCCATAGGATGATCAGGTTGATCTTTTTCGTTATTTTCGTTTTCTGTGTTTTCTTCATTTGGTTCTTCAAGTTCTTCTTCTATAATTTCTTCGATGGATTTCCTAAAGGCCATCCTTTCATTGAACGTTATGTCTCTGCTTACTTCTATCTTGTGTTGTTCTGGAATATATATTCTATAGGCTTTGGATGAATCACTATATCCCACGAATATCCCCTTCTTTCCTGAGGGTTCTAGTTTATTCCTTTTATCTTTGGGAATATGAGAGTAAACTG
>ML807416.1:13479-24828 GCA_009831015.1 Picea engelmannii
AGTTTATTCCTTTTATCTTTGGGAATATGAGAGTAAACTGGACATCCAAATATTCTTAAGTTTTCTACGTTAGGTTTCTTACCTGAGAATGCTTCTTCTGGTGTCATGTCCTTCAATATACGATGAGGGAGATTTTGTTTTGTACATATATTGTCGTCATTGTTGCTTCTCCCCATAGGAACATGGATAGACCTTGATCATTCAATAAGGCTTTTACCGTTTCTTCGATAGATATTTTCTTTCTTTCCGCTACACCGTTTTGTTGAGGATTATGAGGAACAGTCAGCTCCCTCCTAATCCTTGCCGATTTGCATAATGCAACGAACTCCTTCAAGGTGTATTCTCCTCCATTATCTGTTATTAATGTCTTGATCTTCTTGTTTGTAAGGTTTTCTATTTATGCCTTGAATCCTTGGAACTTGTTGAATACTTCGTCTTTTGATTTCAGTAGGTACATCCACGTCTTTCTTGAATAGTCATCTATGAAGATTACGTAGTAAAGAGATTCTCCTAGAGATCTCACTGGCATTGGACCACAAACATCTGAGTGTATTAGATCTAGGGTTTCCTTAGATCTGTTGTTGTGGCTTGGGAATGGTTTTTTGATATTCTTCCCAAGGGCACATCCTTTGTAGATTCCTTCATGTGTAGATTTCAATTCTGGTATTACTTTAACCATTTTTCTGAGAAAAGGTAATGCTTGGTAATTGATATGAGCGTACCTTCTATGCCAAAGCTCATTAGGGTTGACTTTGTCATGTACTAGAGCTTCTTCATTTTGTTCTAGTAGTCTATACAGATTTCCTTCACGACTTCCAATAACCCTAGCATCCTCTATGCTGGAATTCTCATGCCATGATAACACATTTCCATCCATGAAGGCTATTATGTTTCCTTCGTCTTCTAAACATGATATCGATACAAGATTATTTTATAAACCAGGTACATATAAAACATTGCTTAAGTGAACATGAATACCTGATTCCAATTTGACAGAGGCTTGTCCAAATCCTTCGACGAGGTAAGTTCTTTTGTCTCCAAGCTCCACTTTGTACGATGTCTTTCTCTCATTTAGATTTGAGAGTCAATCTTAATCTCTCGTCATGTGCCTGGAAGCTCCACTATCGATTATCCACATATCATCTTCAATCGTCCCGGTAAGTGTTGAGTAATGTGAAAGACTGATTATTTCACACATGTCTTCTGTTGACTGGTAACTGGTCATGCTTTGATCTAAAACTTCAACTTTGTCATTTCTGTTTTCTGAGAGAGCCAAGAGGTGCGCTGAGTTAGGGCGCATCTGAATAGCTTCTTCTTGGGTGATACGCTCCATCACAAGGTGTTGGATCGGAGATTTAGGGTTTCTGCAACTGCTTCTGCTTCTGCTAGTAACCCTAGCTGCGGTGTTTTTGGAAGTTGCTCATGTTAGTAACCCTATCGGCAGTTCCTCAACAAGCTCAATATCTAGTGGTTATGCTTCCTTTCAGCGTTTTAGGCTGACTGAAAGGGGTGTGGGCCCATAAACTGTTAGAATATAGAAGATTGTGCTCGTTTTACCATTGACGATACCCTCGTCACCCAACCACAGGCCGAAGCCACCCTCCGAGCACCTTGACCTTGACAAAGAAGAGAATCCTGGTAGAAATCCAATAGCCAAGAAAGGCTAATGCACCAAGAAAGAATAGAAACCATTTTGATCAGATAATCCCACCCAGAGGCTAGCGCACACTTTCCCAGAAACTTGCGCACAAGCTGCAACTGCACCTGCGCAGATCCAGTTCACTCTGCAGTTGCTGAGATGTGAATAATGAGAACTTGCGCCATGTATTTATAGTAGTTTGGGCAGTTTAACTGGGGCCAACTTCTCCTTCTGGGTATTAATAAATTCATATTAAATATATTTCTGTAGCCGACAATCTGTCTAGGGTTTCCTTCATTTCTTTGCTTCCTTCTGGAGGATTCTAGTCTCGTCATAGATCACAATAGAGGTTCATACCTCCCGAAGCTACCATAATATTAACAAGAATATCCCCTAGACGTCCTACCTCAATGAAAAGAACAAAATACTTCAATTTTCAAAGGGATTAAGTCAATAATTATATACCTTAGTTTCCCCTTCAAGTGGAGCCAGATGCACTTATTTAGCCTTGTAGTAGCTCTATCCTTCAACAAATCTGAAAAATATTATATCCAAACCCTTAAAAAATATCCTAAAACATCACATAAAAGAGTATCAATACACAAGAAATTTTTAGGAAAGTTTTCTTATTAATCTCTAGCAATGAAAATGAGAGAGATATCCTCTTTTTATAGCTAAGGAGCCTCCTCAATACAATGAGTAATACAATGTGCTAGTTCAAAACCAAGAGAAAAAACCATTGGCCCAAGTCAAAACCACGGGAAAAATACATCAAATGGGGACAAATAACCTTCAAAATCCTCCAATACATGAGTGTCCCCTAAAAATGGTCCAAATGCAACAATAAATGCCTACGTGTGTGGACTAAAGGGCCTAGAAGAAGTTTGCCCTCTCATAAAACGTGCCAATGTCCCAAAAGTGGGTGGAGAATAAATCAACAAGGGTCCAATGACTAAGGCACCCCTCCAACCAACTCTCCAAAGAAACGAAGTGGAAAAAACAAGAAGTAACAACCTCTATGTGTGTGACATCACCCCAGACATGTGGGACGCCCAAGGTAGAATCCAATGTGTGATGGCATGTGTGGCCTCCTCAATAGGGGCACTCCTCAAGTAAAACATCATGGTCAATGCCACGTCATCCTATAGTCAACATAACCACCTGTAACTACCACAACAACATGTAACCACCTCCTAGGAGTCCTTCAATGCATCAATAAACTCCCACGTGTGGTCCAAGGAGGGAATGATAATGCATGTGTGTGAATAAAGCATCTAATTAAGCAAGGAGGCCAACTCTGAGTGGTCCATGTGGCAAGTGTGATGGTGTGGCATCCCTGTCATGGCTTAATGCATTGTCATGGATCTCAAGGTAGCATCATGGATCCCAACGTAGTGCCATGGATCTCTATGCATCGTACATGGATCCCGATGCAAGGTACCCACTTGAAGTGATGGGTCTAGTTTCTTGGCAAGCCATTAGGTGATGCACACCTAGTGATTTCTCTTAAAAAAACATAACAGTAAGGGTTAGTTTTAATATTTGCCTAAATTTTACCAAGGGGGAACAACATTAATCCTTATACATGTGACAAGTCCTAGGACAATAAGTATTTCCTAAGTCCCTGGGTGAAATTTAGGTAATGTGATGAATAGTTATGGAAAAGAGGAAGAGAAAAACTTCATGTGATGACCCTCAAAGTCATTTTATATGCATAGGTATTGTCATTTTATTTATCTAGCTTTCACGAGCTGGAATTTATACAATAGCCTTCAAGAGGGAGCTTTTAGCATTGAGTTACCTGCCATCGATATTGTTTCTTACTACCCCTTTTTGCCTTTTTTTATGTGTTCATTTTATTGAACAAAACCCTTTTTTTTCCAAATATCCATAGACAAGCTAGGGACTAGGGGCATTGGCCTCATAGCGAGGTGGCATTGCTCAAGCTTTATATTTGGGCTTTTGACTTTATTGGTGTTCACCTTTAGCCCTTTTTGGCTTCATTAACTCGGGCTTTCTTCATTATACCTTTATGTTAATGTTTGATAAGTCATACATGATTAAGATAGACTTTCATGGATGGAATTAAGTGTAATAGGGAATATGGAAAGTGTTTAGTATGGTTAGGATGTGGAAAATGCTACCTTAGCTAGTTACCCAGTAGTACCCATTGACCCAAGAAATGAAAACACTTCTAAAGCAAAAATATGGTCCCCCAAGGTACAACGAGGAAAATAATAAAATTATGCATGTTATGAAGTGTTATCGTATTTCATTTTAGTGTTTACCACTTTCATGACTAACCAAGAAGTTAGAGCATCACATCCAAATGAACCACCAATACATGGAATATGAAAATAGATCATAGTGAAACCAAAATGTACCATTCATAGTGCATCTTTCATTTGAGGAGTGAGGGAGGAGGGTAAGATATACCACAGTTGAGCTAGCATGATCATACATATGATGGAGATAATGAGAAGAATTGTATGGGTCTGGAGAAGATGAACAAGATAGCTCGTGAAAACAACAACATGAAACCCTGTGAGGGTAACTCTGAAGTTGTCACCCCTTAGGGGATAACACCTCTTCAAGTAGTACTGCATCAAACAATAATTGTATACAGATTTGTCTTCCACGTACCCTCGAGTATATTGAAATCCCTTTAGGTGCACCTAAAACCAACCTTACATAAATCTTTCGGCTGTCTTATCTCTCTAGTACCCAAAAATCAAGTAGTATGGATAAGGTTACAATATATCCACCTTAGTTAATTCCTTGAGAGATTAGGTCAAGTACCATTGTTGGAAACCCACATATATATCAGAGAGTTATATCACTTAACACTCCTTTGTCCTTAGGACCTTGCAAAACCTAGCCTCTGCAACGTGGGCCACATAATTCCTACATAAAGTGGACTATCAAGAATTTACGAATTTTGTTAGTGTAATAATACTTATTTTGCAGTGTTGATCATTGTGGTACTACTCTCAAGCAACCATTTCTTAGTGAAACCAACCATACAATTTGTTGACACAGATTTTGTCCACCTATTCCAGAGTTCACAAAGTGTTGCGAAACTTATATCTAATAAAAAAATCTAAAACTATAGTAGGTGGTGTCCCCTAGGAAAGAGCATTGAAATTATATGGTCCTTGTATGGAATTCACTTTCTCATCATTATAACATGGCATTGTTATAACATATATTGGTTTCAGTTTGGATTATCACCTCGAGCATGGCATCAAAGAAGTTAGTTTTTAAATTATGATCAATTTTGGCTTGATGCATATGAAGTTATGGTTCTTTATTATATTTTCTACATGGTTATATGTTCACCACACTCAATGACATTGAAGGTTTATATTTGGGATCATGTTTTTTAAATATAGCATTACAATACTCATACAAAACATGATAGTAAGCATATATAGTTATATGCATTGACTTGACATATTGCATCTACCGGAAGCATTAAAATTTTTATTTATAAAGGGGATACTTTGATAGTTTTAAAAGAAAAGGTATATGGATCATGAATATTTTAAAACATGGCATACATTGATTGTTGGTTTACTCCTTGGTACATTAAAGGCACATATTGATAAAATACCTAGGTGTGAATGATTGATATGTTGTATACGATGAAGATTTGATTGATTATGGTTATTGGTCAANTGTTCACCTTTAGCCCTTTTTGGCTTCATTAACTCGGGCTTTCTTCATTATACCTTTATGTTAATGTTTGATAAGTCATACATGATTAAGATAGACTTTCATGGATGGAATTAAGTGTAATAGGGAATATGGAAAGTGTTTAGTATGGTTAGGATGTGGAAAATGCTACCTTAGCTAGTTACCCAGTAGTACCCATTGACCCAAGAAATGAAAACACTTCTAAAGCAAAAATATGGTCCCCCAAGGTACAACGAGGAAAATAATAAAATTATGCATGTTATGAAGTGTTATCGTATTTCATTTTAGTGTTTACCACTTTCATGACTAACCAAGAAGTTAGAGCATCACATCCAAATGAACCACCAATACATGGAATATGAAAATAGATCATAGTGAAACCAAAATGTACCATTCATAGTGCATCTTTCATTTGAGGAGTGAGGGAGGAGGGTAAGATATACCACAGTTGAGCTAGCATGATCATACATATGATGGAGATAATGAGAAGAATTGTATGGGTCTGGAGAAGATGAACAAGATAGCTCGTGAAAACAACAACATGAAACCCTGTGAGGGTAACTCTGAAGTTGTCACCCCTTAGGGGATAACACCTCTTCAAGTAGTACTGCATCAAACAATAATTGTATACAGATTTGTCTTCCACGTACCCTCGAGTATATTGAAATCCCTTTAGGTGCACCTAAAACCAACCTTACATAAATCTTTCGGCTGTCTTATCTCTCTAGTACCCAAAAATCAAGTAGTATGGATAAGGTTACAATATATCCACCTTAGTTAATTCCTTGAGAGATTAGGTCAAGTACCATTGTTGGAAACCCACATATATATCAGAGAGTTATATCACTTAACACTCCTTTGTCCTTAGGACCTTGCAAAACCTAGCCTCTGCAACGTGGGCCACATAATTCCTACATAAAGTGGACTATCAAGAATTTACGAATTTTGTTAGTGTAATAATACTTATTTTGCAGTGTTGATCATTGTGGTACTACTCTCAAGCAACCATTTCTTAGTGAAACCAACCATACAATTTGTTGACACAGATTTTGTCCACCTATTCCAGAGTTCACAAAGTGTTGCGAAACTTATATCTAATAAAAAAATCTAAAACTATAGTAGGTGGTGTCCCCTAGGAAAGAGCATTGAAATTATATGGTCCTTGTATGGAATTCACTTTCTCATCATTATAACATGGCATTGTTATAACATATATTGGTTTCAGTTTGGATTATCACCTCGAGCATGGCATCAAAGAAGTTAGTTTTTAAATTATGATCAATTTTGGCTTGATGCATATGAAGTTATGGTTCTTTATTATATTTTCTACATGGTTATATGTTCACCACACTCAATGACATTGAAGGTTTATATTTGGGATCATGTTTTTTAAATATAGCATTACAATACTCATACAAAACATGATAGTAAGCATATATAGTTATATGCATTGACTTGACATATTGCATCTACCGGAAGCATTAAAATTTTTATTTATAAAGGGGATACTTTGATAGTTTTAAAAGAAAAGGTATATGGATCATGAATATTTTAAAACATGGCATACATTGATTGTTGGTTTACTCCTTGGTACATTAAAGGCACATATTGATAAAATACCTAGGTGTGAATGATTGATATGTTGTATACGATGAAGATTTGATTGATTATGGTTATTGGTCAATGCATATATTTTGAGGTTGACATTATATGGTTTTAACATACTAAATGTGTTGATAACACTTGGTATTATTTGGGATTGACTTTAATATGAAATTGGCGGTGTATGGGCGGTAAGATGGCCATTATGTGTGTCATGCATTAAATTGGAAATTATTGGGGAATTTATGCCACTAAACCCACACATTATCATCTTGGAGTTTGTTAGGGTTTCCATCATTCCTCATTTAGTTTTGGACTGTGGAGAGAATAAGTATAGTGCTTTGTTTTGGTTCTGGAAGATACTTGGTTCTTTGTTGCAACTGTGGAGCATGTGCGCAACTGCTTGGACTTCGAATTTTATGTAGATTGGTTCTTCTTGCTAAGGTATGTACCTGCACGGTTTTGAAGGGAATTTCTATTATGGATTTGTTGATAAATGAGTTAGTATGGATTTGTTAGCTGGAAGCAAGAATAAAGCTCCTCTTTCCCTTATCCCCTGTCTTTTTGAAAAAGAATGTTGTGGTGAACTGGAATAATAATGGTTGGAGCAGCTAGTAAAAATGTATGGCTAATTGAAATGGTTTATATTGGCAAGAATTACAGTGCATTACTTCTTTTGTATATCACTAGTTCATTATTATCACTTTCCATGCTTATTTTTCTTGTTTTAGAAGAGTTTGATTGTAAAATTGAAATGATAGCAGTGGTGAGAGATTGTTGGTTTGAACTCGTTACATTGACTATTCATATACAAAGAGATACGACCTGGTTCGGAGTAGAATTTGTGTTTAAAGGTCTGAAAGTGAAGTTGATTTAAAGCTTTGGTTATGCTTGTGAAAAATGTGGGCATCTTAGCTCGTCTTGGTAGTTTTTTATTCCCAATTTGTCTGCCTCTGTTAAAAGAACAATAAACAGAGTTAAATGCATTTGTGAAACAGTGTTATTCATATGCACATTATTGCGAGCCTAATATGCATTGTAAATGTGGCTATCATAAAATAAAATTGCTCCCAACTCTTGTTGATGTTTCATATCATGCTTGGATTACTCTATGACATTCCACTCTTGTGCGCATTGAGCGAACTTATTCTTTGAGGACACTTGTGTGCAAGTGATCTGAGTCATTGTCTATTCACTGTTTTGATTATGATTATGAGACATTGTGGATTTGATGTTATGTCATTTTTGTTATATTTACATCGACAGGTGCTATTGACTGGGTTCTCCTGAGTGTGCAGGACTCTGGACATTGAGGATGGAGAGGCATCGATGAAACCCCTTGGACTCTAGATCAGGGAGTGGACTGGTAGGGTTTGAATGTTGTTGATGTGACATATGTACCTATGATTAAATGTTATGATGATTGATTATTATTGATGACATGATTCGTTGATGGATGCAAGTTGATGATAGCTTGTCGACCAGACTCACATATGGAGTAGAGGGGTCACTCACAACAACCGAAGACTTTGAGGGAGAGGTGTGGCAGCAGCCCTGCCACAGCCTACTAGCACTTTCATCGTAGCTCGAACTATAAGTTAATGATTACCTAGTTCGAGAATACCCACAATGTCGTGAGAGAAAACTGTGACAGTCACTCACGATGATTCTAAGGGGCACGCAATAAGGTAGGGGCCTTATTCCTTATAAGCCCTCAGTCTCCCACAAGATCACCTAGCAGAGTATTGACTCTAGGGGTTTGACGTCACGCGGAGAAAACCGAAAGAGGCAAGTGGCACCCTTGGAGCACGTAGTGCATCTTAAAGGGCACATCGCGCAAGGAAAACAGGAAGAGGCGAGTGGCACCCTTGGAGCACGTAGTGCGTCCTGAAGGGAACGTCGTGATTTTAACTGGTAAGTGAATAAACCTAGTCGGCCTTAAAATGAATGATATGATAAGTAAAGTTTTAAAACAATTTTTTCCCTTAAAAATGTCGCCCAACTTAGTGAATGTAAAACCTAGGTCTAAGCAGAACCTATGAACAAAAATAATTAGACATATAACAAGAAGGGGGTAAAGAAATTCAAACTTTATTTATTAAAGTAAAAATAAAATTTTATATATATATATATATATATATAATGGAGGATTAAATTTCAAAAAAAGGGGGTAATGGTTGTTTTTATCTACACTTGCTAAATTAATTTTTAATTAAAAAGGAAAAAGGGTAAATGGTTGTTTTATCTACACTTGCTAAATTGATTTTTAGTTAAAAAGGAAAAAGAGAGAAACTTAAAAGAAATAGGAAACTTAAAGAAAAAGGGAAACGTAAAGAAAAAGTTGAATGTCTAACTTAGTAAGGAATCTGGCCTTGGGAACTTTCTATTTATGAACTCAACTAGGAATTAAGTAAGGCATAATTCATTTAAGAATTGTAAGGGAATATTGGGACACCAATGAGCGTTTTTAGGAATGTTTTAGGTGGGTGAGGGAAATAAGAATAATTAATTAATTAATAAAATTGATTTTCTGGTGCAACTAGGGGATCAAGCGACATGTGTATGGGTGAGGTTTTTTGAAATTAATTAAATGAAAATGGAATTTAATGAGAATTTGGGAAACTAATTACTTGAAAACTCTATAAAAAAGATGGAGGAGGAGGAGTATGGATCTCATCTTTTTGTGTAACGTTACGCTACTGAAATTTTATCTTGACTGAACTTTTTCTTGTGGGAGTTTGGATACCTAACTCGGGTAACAAGTGGTAGCTCGACCTTGCGAGGCGAGTTGAGTGCTAGTATTCTCTGGTATTGTGTGTGTGGCCCATTTGCGGCTCAGGGGGCTCAGGGGGAATAAGATTACCCCTAGTGTTGGTTGGGAGGTACGAGTGAGGTCATATCAGTCGGCAAGCAGGAGCTAGACAGAGCGCGCATGGGACATCGACTTCGGAGCATTCACATTTGGCTAAGGTACGCCGGTTAAATTTGTTACTTGCAATGGAATTTAATTTATACATGTTTATTTTTCTATACTCGGTTGAAGATTTCATTGCCATGAGCTTTCTTGTACATGCATTCCTACGGTAATTGTAATCCCCTTGCCGCTTGATTTATTCAGTAATAACCCCTGCTATCCACTGTATCCTTTATTTATGAGTTATTGTCTCTTTGCACGTGGTCGGAATGAGCCCCAGACTCAAACCTTGCCTATGTTTTTTGTATTCCTTGATTGCACTTTTATTTCATTATTTGCTTCTCCACGGAGAAGATCTGGTTGCAGATTGTGTTTTTATCCTTTGTTTTGTGATCCTTTAAGTTATTAGTCTGTGCCTGAGCAGTCCGCTAGGAGCCGAATCGATGGTCATCACTCTGGTGTTTAAAGATTTAGATTCAAATGCCTTGTTTTCCTGTGCATGGATAATAATTGTAGGATCATTCTCTACCCAGCAAGGAACTCTCTCATGGGCGTTTATTCTCTCCAGCCCACCATTGTTGTTTCTCTGCGTTGATTCTCAGAGTTGCGTTGATTCTCGACATTGAATCTCAGATTTGTTTTGGTTCTCTACATTTTTAATTTCTTAAACTTTGATTAAATATCTGCATGTGTTTTTATTGACAAACTCTGCGCTTGTGAATGATAAACCTCTGAGTTTGAAAGACAAATCGTTGCGTTTGATTGATAAATCTCTGCCTGCATTTTAGAAAGTTTAATCTTTGCGCCTTCTTTGTGAATGATCATCTCTGCGTTGAATGATTAATCTTTGATCCCTTTGGCTCCTTGCAAAAAGGGCAAAAGGGAATTTTTCCCCAGCGAGTTCCAGCATCTTGTACCAATCATCTATCCGTTCTCTGATCCTCAGAAAATTTCGAGTTATCAAACAACCTTTCACCCAGTTTTACACAACCTTCTCTTGGTGTTTACGTAGCCTTGTCTTGGTGCTTTGCACAACAGTTACACCACGACTTTCGTGGCACATTACAGAGAAATTACTCCACGAAATTTTGAGCAATTTCACGTTTTCTACACAATGATTTACCCTTTTTTACCCAGCAATGTCCTTGCTAGACAGCCTTTACTGTCATACAATGATACTATTGGCAAATGTCTAATAGACAGTGATACTGTTTGCATAGACAACGATACTATTTAATAGACCCCGGGCAAATATTTAATAGACAACGATACTATTTAATAAACAGTTAATTATTGTGGGACAACAACGCCATTGTTAGGCAACGACTTGATTATTATATAGCAATTGGTTAGATAGTATATTAGTTAGATAGCATTGCTAGACAGTGAATCATTGTTAAATAGTGATCTCAGTTTTTAAAAATATATGGTTTCAATGATGGTCGTGATCCTTACTACAATTAGATTAATTGTTTTTATATGTCAATGGTTATATATA
>ML807416.1:24953-57443 GCA_009831015.1 Picea engelmannii
ATAGCAATTGTTCATTTATTCGTCTTACATATCAATCATTTTAACTTCTTCCACAATAGAATAAATGTTGTTATGGTATTAGATTAATGGCTTAATTGCTTTGGTAATAGATTACTTGATTAATTGCAATGATAATAGTTCACTCATTTGCACTTAGACATAAGGATTAACAGTTAATGGTTTATGGTTTATTCGTGAAATAGTTTAATAGCTTGCGCAAGATTAATGGTTGAGGGTTATTAAGTTTTTTTTGCTAAAACAATTAATAGTTTAACAGTTAATTGGTTACTATGCGCCTTGTGCCTTAAGTCGAATAGTAAATGGGAGTTGGTCATAGTTGTTTCACCACACAGGTTTTCCTTGTAGGAAACCAGAAATCCTTTGGTCAGTTGAGAAACTTAATTTTGAGTGATGTCACCTTGTTTCTTGTTGACTTGTTGCTTGGGTGCTTGGGTATAGTCTTCGTGTATTTATTGACAGATAATCTAGTCTCCTAGTGCGAGGGTTTTAGCTTAGGTCAAAGGTCTAGATATGTTATGTTACACCATGGTTATTGTCATGCCTATCGCCTTGTGACGGCATGATTCTTGATGAGGGGATCATTGTGTGCCCTGACGAATAGATGTGAATGATAACACGGTCGGAGGGGATCATTGTGTGCCCCGATGGATAGATGTGGGCGTATTGTTTGTTGTAATTGATGTTGGTACTTGTTTTTGTAACTCCTTAATACGTTTATTTTTACGCATCGTAGAGGTTTCTAGATATTGGTCGTCGAAGCCGTTGTGTCAGGTTTGTTGATGTTGTCCTTTAGCTTGTAGGCGTTGTCTTTCTTGTGTCAGGCGGGTAGTCGTTTTTTATCCGTCTATTGATTATCGCATGATTCGTCCAGTTTCATGATGTGCTAGTATGTTGAGTCATCGTTTCCTGTTGCCTGATCTGAGTGCATTGTGTTCGTCGTCAAGCTGTGTTGATTAATTGTTGTCGTTGTTTTCTTCCTGTTTAAAAAAATAAAAATAAAAAATTATGTTGTTGCTTTGAGTCGCTTGTAGTCGTAATGGCGGGGCCGTTACATATGGTATCATAACAGGTTCAACCCTGCGACTGTGGATCGCCATGATTTCCATTGCAGTAAACCCTTAAGTAATAACCTAGCGCTAATTAAAACTTTAACTTGTCGATGCGATAAGCATGATTAGATGACACCATAGAGATTCACGATGTGGTGCTAGGGGAGGAGGTGCAACGCCTCTAGTAGCACCCGTGCCAGAGGGGTCCAACCCCCAAGGAGAAGAACAAATCCTTGGGCATGACTCGATTGTTGTAAGGGATGTGATGGTATGACAAGGCCCTTCCAGGGAACGTCAGAGGCCTTGATTCACCTTCTATACTGAGATGAGGCTAGGGCGCCTGTACCCCTGCAGGTCCACAGCGTGCCCCAGCCAGTAACGTTAGCTTCACCGAGAACTCGAGAAGGATAAGTTCTCAAATCCATGAGTGTCGCGGAAGACGCAACCGTCGAGGCATGGTTGGAGAATATGGCAATGTGCTTTTCACTTCGCGACTATACCTCCAACATGAAGGTCTGCATGGTGGTCTTTCAACTGAAAGGGGAGTGGTCTTCTATGGTGGAAAACGCTCCTACCGCAATTGAACATGGTCATCGAAGACGTGTCATGGGAACTGTTCGAGGAACGGTTCCGAGAGAGATATCAATCGAAGGAATTCATTGAGCATCAGCTCAATGAGTTCAACGCTTTGCGATAGGGTGGTCATACGGTGCCCAAGTACGAGGCTCATTTTATGGAGCTGCTTCGGTATGCTCTGCACCTTAATACCAAGAAACTTAAGGTCAACAGGTTCTTGTTTGGCCTTAATGTCAGCATTCGTGCAAAGGTTAGGATTTTGATGCCCCAAACCTTGCATGATGTCGTTCATAAGGCCCTCATAGTAGAGGAGGAGCTTATCAGCGGGATTCAGAGCATGACTCCAGTGAGACTAGCAAGGCAAGTGTCATCCGGTGCATAGCAGCATCAGACACCAGCCAGACATTCACCAGGATATCGTGGCTTTCAGAGAGGATCCACTTTCACTACACCTCGGCAACAAGCACCTCAACAGCGGACTCCTTACTGAGGACCATAGCACCAACAACAACGTCGATCGCACCAGCAGAAGTTTAGGCCTGTTTAGCATAACAAACCAGGGTTCCAGGCTGGTGGTTCGTCAACTTCTACTTCGGGTACCAGTAGTACTGGACCGAAGAAAGGGTGTTGGACATGTGGGGAACCACATTACTAGTGTGAGTGCCCAGTGGAGAGGACCAGAGCATCTGGATCAGTCAGACCCGCTACCATGGTAGATTTGGGCAAGGCCCATCGGATTCATGCAGCGGTGAATAATCGCCAGGAAGAGCACCAATCGACTGTGCTCGAGACGTCAGGTATCGTCGCTAACCAGACCCTTAGTATTTTGATAGATCCAAGGGCTACAGAGAGTTTCATTTATGGGGCAGCGCTAAAAAGAATTAAGGTAAAGGCAATCGAACGGGATGATTTTAGCTTTGTATAAATGGCTTCTGGAGCTAAACAGAAGGTTGGTGGGAAGGTTACGGGTTGTATCCTTAACCTGGGAGAGTTTTTCACCAGGGCCAACCTGTACATCACGATCTTAGGATCTTATGACGTCCTGATCGGTATGCACTGGTTGGAATCGCATGAGGAAATACTCAACTATAAGACGAAACAGTTGAGTTTGTTTTATGACGAGGGACAGAGACGCGTGATTGTAGGTCGGAACCAGGGAGTCTCCCTGAAGTTCATCTCTTCTTTGCATCTACAGAAGAGCATGCATAAGGGATGTAAGCTTTATGCGATCCTTGCATTAAACGAGAAGGGAGTAGCGGAAGGTCTAGAACACCTTCCGATGGCGAGAGATTTTGCAGACGTCTTCCCTAAGGACTTACCTGGGATGCCGCTAGAGAGGGAACTGGAATTTACCATAGACCTAAAACCGGGGACTTAACCGATAGCAAGAACACCTTATCGGATGTCAACCCCGGAGCTACAGGAGTTGAAAATGCAACTGAAGGATTTGTTGGACCTAGGACTTATACGTCCAAGTGTGTCACCGTGGGGTGTGCCTGTTATCTTCATACGGAATAAGGATAGGTTGTGGAGACTCTGCATTAACTATTGTCAATCGAACAAGGCAACGATCAAGAATCAATATTCATTGCCAAGGATTGATGATCTGTTTGATCAAATGAAAGGTGCGACAGTGTTTTCAAAAATTGACTTGAGATCAGGGTATCACCAGTTACGGATCAAGGAGGACAACATCCCTAAGACCACCTTTAAGACAAGGTTTGGTCATTATGAGTTTATTGTTCTATCGTTTGGACTGACGAACGCCCCAGGGGTACTTATGAGTTTGATGAACGAGGTGTTTTGCGAATTCTTGGACAAGTTCTTCCAAGTGTTCATTGACGATATTTTGATTTACTCTCGGACGTTGGAGGAACATGAAAAGCACTTGCACTTGGTACTACAGTGTCTGTGAGAGAACAAATTGTATGGAAAATTGTCTAAATGTTTGTTTTATCAATCGGAGATTCACTACTTAGGGCATGTCATTTATGGCGAAGGTATCGATGTGGATCCAGCAAAGGCCGAGGCTATTATGGAATGGCCTGCGTCGACGAATGTCCCCAAAGCATGTAGCTTCATGGGTTTAGTGGGATACTATCAACAGTTCGTCGAGGGTTTTTCGAAGATAGCAAATCCGATCACGAAATTGCAGAAGAAGAACAAGAAGGTTCTTTAGACCGAGAAATGCGTGAAAGAATTTCGGAGGATCAAGGATCTATTGATAATACTAATATTAAAGGTCCCTGACATGGACGTGGACTTCTTGGTATGCATTGACGCATCCAAGGAAGGCTTAGGCGGAGTCTTGATGCAAGACGGTCGATTGATCACTTACATCTCAAGAAAGTTGAGAAGGCATGAGGAGAACTATGCGACGCACGATTTGGAGTTGTTAGCCATTGTTTATGCCTTAAGAGTTTGGAGACACTACCTTATTGGAATAAAATTTGAACTAAAAATGGACCATTGTGGACTACAACACATGTTTATGCAAAGCGACTTGAACGCGCGACAACGACGTTGGTTGGAATTGCTTAGCGAGTACGATTTCAAGATTACTTACATAAAAGGATCAGTGAACATAGTGGAAAATGCGTTGAGTCAGAGACCACACATATTTTCGGTGATGCCTCTTCAGACGAATCTACGCGAAAAGATTATAACTTTACAGTGTGACGATGACTGGTACAAAGAGGTCAAGGATTTTATCGGACAAAACACAATGATGGTACCAAGATTTGAAGGATTTACGTTGGACGATGACGGATTATTGAGATTTAAAAATCGAATTTACGTACCACCCAACGACAAGTTGAGGAGTTTGATCCTAAACGAGGCTCATAGAGCAGTGTATATGGTTCATCGTGGAGTCACGAAGATGAGGGTAGACCTTAAACCCTTATTCTTTTGGAAGGGATGAAGGAAGACATAGTCAACTACATGGCAAGATGTCTAGAATGTTAGCAGGTGAAGGCTGAACACAGACATCTGGCAGGATTACTATAGCCACATGCAATTCCAGAATCAAAATGGGAGATCATTTCGATGGATTTCATTGTTGAATTGCCACTGACGGCAAGGAGACACGACTCAATTTTTTTGGTAGTCGACACTCTGACGAAGAGTGCTCATTTTATTCCTGTGCGTATGACGTATCAGACATCTGACATAGCTAGAGTTTTCATCAGTGAGATTGTGAGGTTGCATGGCGTACCTAAGAAAATTATATCCGACCGAGGATCGATGTTTACTAGATGATTTTGGACTAGTTTCCAAGAGGCCTTGGGAACCCAACTTAACTTTAGTACCGCGTATTACCTGGAGACGGACAGGAAGACTGAACAAACAAACCAAATCTTGGAGGACATATTGCATATGTACGTTATGGACCAACAGAAGCATTGGGAATAATTATTGCCACTGGTGGAATCTGCATATAACAACAGTTATCAAAGCACCATTAAGATGGTGCCTTTCGAGTTTCTTTACGGGCAACTATGTCAAATGCCTTTGAGTTGGGATCGGCTTGAAGATAGAGTCCCGGTGGGACCGGAAGAAATCCAAGAAATGGAATATCAAATGCAAACAATAATACAAAGGATCAAGGAAGCGTAGGATCGGCAGAAAAGTTATGCCGATGCATATCGTGTCAATCGTAGTCATGAAGTTGGCGATCGAGTCTTCTTGCGAGTGAAACTGCATAAGAATTCGATCAAGTTTGGAAAGGGTGCTAAACTCTCTCCTAGATTCATGGGATCCTGCGAGATTGTGGAAAAGAGAGGGCTCGTGGCTTATTGACTAGCCTTGCCTGATTCCTTAAGTCATACGCACGATGTCTTTCACGTCTTTGTTTTGAGACATTTTGTTAGTGATCCTACACATGTTGTTGACATGAGTTCCTTGCATGTGTCGGATGAGGGTGCGCTCACAACAGAACCGATCTGTATTCTAGACCATCGCATTCGACAACTACAGCATCGAACAATAGATCAGGTCAAGGTCCAGTGGGACAACTATAGTTCACACTGGGCAACCTGGGAGGACCCATATGATATGTGTCATCAGTTTCCATTTTTGTTTGATAGATAGAATTATGATATTGTGATACACCTTATTTCGGCACTTGTATATTGTGAAAATTTGGGACAAAGTTTAAACTAAGAGGGGGTGTATGTAACATCTCGCTCTTGCGCGCATTGAGAGAACTTATTATTTGAGGACACTTGCGTGCAAGTGATCCGGGTGTTGTACTATTGACTGTTTTGATTATGATTATGAGACATTGTGGATTTTTTGTTATGTCATTTTTGTTATATTTACATCGATAGGCGATATTGACTGGGTTCTCCTGAGTGTGCGAGACTCTGTACATTGAGAATGCAGAGGCATTAATGAAACCCCTTGGAATCTAGATCGAGTCAAGGAGTGGACTATTAGGGTTTGAATGTTGTTGAAGTGACATATGTACTTATGATTAGATGTTATGATGATTGATTATTATTGTTGAAATGATTTGTTGATGGATGCAGGCTGACGATAGCTTGTCGACCAGACTCACATATGGAGTAGAGGGGTCACACACGACAACCAGAGACTTTGAGGGAGAGGTGTGGCAGTAACTCTACCACAGCCTACTAGCACTCCCGTCGTGGCTCGAACTGTATGTTAATGATTACCTAGTTCGAGAAGACCCACGATGTTGTGAGGGAAAACTTTGACAGTCACTCACGATGATTCTAAGGGGAGCGCAATAAGGTAGGGGCCTTATTCCTTAGAGGCCCTTAGTCTCCCACAAGATCACCTGGCAGAGTATTGACTCCAGAGGTTTGACGTCTACCAAGTCAGTCAAGAGGTGAGTGGCACCCTTGGAGCACGTAGTGTGTCTTGAAGGGCACATCGCGCAAGGAAAATGGGAAGAGGCGAGTGGCACCCTTGGAGCATGTAGTGTGTCCTGAAGGGCACGTCGCGATTTCAACTAGTAAGTGAATAAACCTAGCCAGCCTTAAAATGAATGATATGATAAGTAAAGTTTAAAAACAATTTTTTCCCTTAAAAATGTTGCCCAGCTTAGTGAATGTAAAACCTAGGTCTAAGAAGAACCTCTGAACAAAAATAATTAGGCATATAACAAGAAGGGAGTTAAGAAATTCAAACTTTATTTATTAAAGTAAAATATATATATATATATATATATATAATGGAGTATTAAAATTTAAAAAAAGGGGGTGATGGTTGTTTTTATCTACACTTGCTAAATTAATTTTTAATTAAAAAGGAAAAAGGGTAAATGGTTGTTTTATCTACACTTGCTAAATTGATTTTTAGTTAAAAAGGAAAAAGAGGGAAACTTAAAAGAAATAGGAAACTTAAAGAAAAAGGGAAACTTAAAGAAAAGGGGAAACATAAAGAAAAAACTGAATGTCTAACTTAGTAAGAAATCTTGTCTTGGAAACTTTCTATTTATGAACTCAACTAGGAATTAAGTAAGGTATAAGTCATTTAAGAATTGTAAGGGAATATTGGGACACCAAGGAGCGTTTTTAGGAATGTTTTAGGTGGGTGAGAGAAATAGGAATAATTAATTAATTAATAAAATTGATTTTCTGGTGCAACTAGGGGATCGGGAGACATGTGTACGGGGGAGGTTTTTCAAAATTAATTAAATGAAAATGGAATTTAATGAGAATTTGAGAAAATAATTACTTGAAAACTCTATAAAAAGGATGGAGGAGAAGTATGGATCTCGTCTTTTTGTGTAACATTACGCTACTGAAATTTAATCTTGACTGAACTTTCTCTTGTGGGAGTTGGGATACCCATCTCGAGTAACGAGTCGTAGCTCGACCTTGCGAGGTGAGATGGGTGCTAGCATTCTCTGGTATTGTGTGTGTGGCCCCTTTGTGGCTCGGGTGGCTCAGGGGGGAGAAGAGTACCCCTAGCGTTGGTTGGGAGGTACCAGTGAGGTTACATCGGTTGGCAAGTGGGAGCTGGATGGAGCGCGTGCGGGACAACGACTTCGGAGCATTCACATTTGGCTGAGATACGTCGGTTAAAGTTGTTACTTGCATTGAAATTTAATTTATACATGTTTATTTTTTGTACTCGGTTGAAGATTTCATTGCCATGAGTTTTCTTACACATCCATTCCTACAGTAATTGTAATCCCATCGTCGCTTGATTTATTTAGTAAGAACCCTTTCTATCCACTGTATCATTTATTTATGAGTTATTGTCTCTTTGTGTGTGGCCAGAATGAGCCCCAGACTCAAACCTTGCCTGCATTTTTTTGTATTCCTTGATTGCGCTTTTATTTCATTATTTGCTTCTCCAGAGAGAATATCTAGCTGCAGATTGTGTTTTTATCCTCTATTCCTTGATCATTTAAGTTATTAGTCTGTGTCTGAGCAGTCGGACAGGAGCCGAATCGACGGTCGTCACTCTGGTGTTTAAAGACTTAGCTTCAAATTCCCTGCTTTATTGTGCATGGATAATGTTAAATTATGAGCTTGATTTCTTATGCGGATTAATTCTTTTATTTTCTTCAATACTTTGATTCCATCTTAATACACTTCAACAATACCAAATCATAATCGAATAGCAATAACTATGTAGATGAGTAAGCATGCACATCAACAACACATATACCTTGGAGAAACCCCGTACAGGGAGAAAAACCCTAGCAAACGATATTCCTTTATTGCATTAATAATGTAAGATCACTTACAAATATCCACCATGAATGTTCTGCTCTTAAAGAGCTTGCCAAGATGACTCTAACCTGACAAAGACCTAAAAGAACTTACTGAAATACACCTCCGATATGTTGCCTCTATTGTTGATATACAACACTGATATGTTGTTGATATATGTCGCTGATATGCAGCCTCTATTGTTGATATACTCCTCTATTACTTATCCCTTAACCTGCATATCAAAATTGTGTTGAAGAGAGGGTTTGACCTCTACTTGTATAGGATGAAGAGGAGAAGAGGAGAGGCTCGAAATAGTAACTTGTTAGCATGCTTTAATCATAACTCAGCTTCATACTTTAGTTCGAACTAGACTTGAGACTCGTATACTCTAGTTCGAAAATAGAACTAGACTTGAGACTTCAGTTACAACTCAGCATTACACTTTAGTTCAAAAATAGAACTGGACTTGAGACTGGTATACTTTAATTCGAAAATAGAACTAGACTTAAGACTTTAGTTGTAACTCAACATTACACTTTAGTTCTAAAATAGAACTAGACTTAAGACTTTAGTTGCAACTCAACATTACACTTTTAGTTCTAAAATAGAACTAGACTTGAGACTTCAGTTACAACTTGACACTTTACAAGGCAATTCGAAATTCTCTTCATGGTGGATAATGTTACACGTGCCAATGCACTAGATCAATACATTTATATCATTTGCAATATTAGGAATATTGTTTGTTTCTAGCTCATAGGAATTTTATATTCAACCTAACTTTTGCTAGATGCCTTGGCTTTTGCTCATGGCTCACAAGGCTTGACTAGGCTCATAGAGGTTGTATGTTCCTCCTGAATTTTGCACTAGTCTTTCTATGCTCACAGAGGTTGTATGTTCCCCCTGACTTTTGCACTAGACTATCTATGCTCACAGAGGTTGTACTTTCCCCCTGACTTTTTCATTAGACTCACATAGCATCTCGTTCGTCCTGACTTTTGGTTTGACTCACAGAGGTTGTACGTTCCCCCTGGATTTTGTCAATACCTCACAAGACTGGTTGATTCTCCAAATCTCCTTGGCTAGCCTTAGGGTGACCCATATGGCCTCTCATTGGAGAATGATTGTCGATGCTGCCAAATTTAACACTCCCTCTCAACGAGGGAGTCATTCTTAGCTGCACAAATTGTCTCGAGGTCAAAGGCTTGGTCAGGATATCAGCTACCTGCTCGCTCGTGGCTATGTACTGTAAATTTACATTTTTTCTCTGGACCAAGTCTCAGATGTAGTGGTACCTCATGTCAATATGTTTTAACTTGTCATGAAATATCGGGTTCTCTGTCAATTTTATGCAACTTTTATTATCGTAGTGAACCACCGTCGTCTCGAGCTTGTCACCAAACAACCCAGAAAACAATTTTATGAGCCATATTGCTTCCTTTATAGCATCACTTGTTACAATGTACTCAGCATTTGTTGTACTCTGTGCAATGGATCCCTGCTTCCAGCTTGACCAAGACATCATAGCGGATCCTAAACTGAAGCAGTATCTGGAATTACTCTTCCGATCCACTGGGCTTCCTGCCCAGTCAACATCTGCATACCCATGCAGAAATAAACCACCATTGGATTTATATCTCGGACCATAAGTAATGGTCCCTCTGAGATATCTCAAGATGTGCTTTGATGCCACCCAATGTCTTTGTCTCAGTTCAGTCATGAACTGACTCATTGCAATCACTGCATAGAATATATCTGGCCTAGTGTGGATCATGTACATCAATGATCCAATCAGTTGCCTATACATGGTGGGATCCACCAAATCTGAACCGGTATCAGAATCATGCAGCTTCCTCAGGTTGGTAACCATCGGAGTAGACATGGATTTTCAATCCATCATACCAAACCTTTTTAGTACATCCACTGTGTATTTTCCTTGTGCCAGAAATATCTCACCATGTCTTTGCCACACTTCCAATCCTAGGAAGTAATGCATCAAGCCTAAGTATTTCATCTCAAACTCTAAGGTTAGCTCCCTCTTACACCAGGCTATTAGCCTTTCATCTCCTGTTAGAAAGAGATCATCAACATACAATATTAGTATAACAGGTTGGTTACCTCTTGCCTTGAAGTACAAGTTTGCATCAGCACCACTTTTCTAAAATCTGGAGCTTTTAAGAAAGCCATCAATCCTGTCATACCAAACTTTGGGAGCCTGCTTAAGACCATACAAGGCCTTCCTTAGCTTGCATACATGAGCGCCTTTGTTATGCAGTACAAAACCATCTGGTTGTTCCACAAATGCCTCTTTTTCAATCTTTCCATTCAAGAATGATGTTTTTACATCCATCTGATGTAGCTTCCAACCAAGAACGGAAGCTAAAGTAATAATAGTTTGAATGGAGGTATACTTGCCTACAGGGGAAAAAGTCTCTTCGTAGTCGATTCCTTCTTTCTGAGTGAAACCTTTGGCTACAAATCTTACTTTGAACTTTGCCACACTTCCATCAGCTACATGTTTGATCTTATAGATCCATTTGGGAGAAACCATTGATTTGTCTTTTGGCTTCGACACAATGTCCCAAACATTGTTCTTTATAATAGACTTGTATTCCTCAAGCATGACATCCTTCCATACTTGTAATCTATCTGCTTCTTCAAATGAAGCAGGTTCAGCATCATTAATGTTGCTCATCAGTGCAACATAGCCTCCAAACCTATGAGGCCTCTTCCTTTCTCTGAAAGTTCCTTTGGCTGCAGCTATCATTTCTGCTTCCTGCACTATTTCTTTAAGCCACCCTGGCTTCCTTTTGGATGGAGGTTCTTCAAGGGTTCTTTCTAACACTTCAGAAGGTTCTAGGGGCTCATTACTTGACCCTTCACGAGGTTCCTCCCTCTGATCATCTGACTCTTCATTTTTAGAGGAAGAGGGTGAAGTTGGTTGAATTGCTTATGATTCCTGTTGAAGCTCTCTGGATTTCTTAAATGTGACTTCCTCATGGAAAGTCACATCTCTGCTTACCTCTATTTGCCTCTGACCCAGTACATAAATCTGGTAAGCCTTGGAGTTCTCACTGTACCCCACAAAAGCCCCTTTCTTGCCTAAGGGTTCCATCTTTGTCCTCTTTTCCTTAGGGACATGAATATATATAGAACACCCAAATATCCTTAAATGCCCTACTTCAGGTTTGATCCCTGAGAACCTTCAAGATAGCATGTGGACACTTGTTCTGAATATACATTGCAGTGGAGGTAGCTTCTTCCCATGAAGAATTTGGTAGATCCTGGTCAAACATCATTGCTTTTGCTACCTCACAAATTGTCCTATTTTTCCTCTCAGCAACTCCATTTTGTTGAGGGTTATATGGCACGGTCAACTGTCTCTTGATTCCTGTTGACTTGTAGAAATCCTCAAACTGGAGAGATTCAAACTCTCCTCCATTGTTTTTTCTAAGGATTATGATGTGTTTCCCTGTCTTCTTTTCAATAAAGGCTTTATACTCTTTGAATTTATCAAATGTGTCACTTTTAGCTTTAAGAAAATATGTCCAATATTTTCTTGAGTAATCATCAATAAAAATGACATAATACAAACATCCACTAAGTGAGGGAGATGACATGGGCCACATACATTAGAATGAACCAGATCTAAGATGCCCTGAGCTCTGTTGTCACTATTAGGAAATGTTTTCTTTATATTTTTACCTAGCATGCATCGCTTACAAATTTCATTTTTACTCAAAGAAATAGAGGACATGCCACATACCATGTTCTATAGATCTGGAAGAGCTTGTAATGAAGATGTCCAAGTATTCTATGGCACAACTCGTTGGAGCTAGTCGCATCATGAGCCAATGCATGAACTGATTGTCCTGACACGACGTACAGTACTCCACTGCGAGTTCCAATGGGTTATGTTGTACTTAAATGGCTACCTTTAGCCCATAGTAGTGCCTTCATGTCCTTGAAGATCACCCAATATCCCTTGTCCTCAAGGGTTGCAACTGATAGTAGATTCTTCTTGAGCCTTGGTTGATTCTTCATCAACATGAATTCTAGCCCCAGACTCCAATCTGAAGGAGATAGAGCCTACTCCCTCTATCTTGTAACATTTGTCATCCCCAAGTTCAACCTGCTCTGCAAATTATTTTGTCTCAAAATCTGAGAGGATCTCCTTGTACCCTGTCATGTGCTTTGATGCACCATTGTCTACTAACCAAGTTTTTGGCCCTGTGAAAACTGAATTGGATAAGGTAGAAACCAAGTAATATTCTTTTCTATTTTCTTTCTCATTAGAAGGACTTTTCTAATTTATTTTGGATTCATCATCCTCAGCAGTTGAGGCATGATGTTTCCCTTTCCTAGGATATTTCTTTCTAAACCAACAATCTTTAGCAAAATGACCCAACTTATTACAACTAAAGCATTTAATCTTAGATGTACCAATATTCTTTCCTTTGATGTTTGGCTTCCTCTGAGAGCCTTTCTAGAAAGTGTCTTTCTTCTTTCCCTTGAATCTTTATGCTAAAGTTGAGTGCTCTTCTTTTGTTGGCTCACTCCTAGTAGCTGTGTGACTCTCCTCCTGGAGGAAATCATGCCATAACCTCTCAAACGTGGATTGAATCTCTCTACCACTTACACTGGATAAAAAGGTCTTCCATGAAGAAGGAAGACCGTAAAAAATGGCCTACACTAAATCATCATCGTCCACTGTCACCCTTATGACCAAAAGCTAATCTCTGATCTAGGTTATCCTGGAATAGAAAGATGCCATTGATTCTCCTTTCTTAATCTTCAAATACTTAAGCTTGTGCTTAAATGTCCTCTTCTGACTTGGAGCTTATTTCTCATACAGATTCACCAAGGTATCCATACAGTCCTTGGCAGTCATTAACGAAGTCATTGCAGGCATTATACTGTCTTTGACCGAGTCAAAGATTATTCGCTTGACCTTTGCTTGACTCTTCCTGAAGGTCGCTCTTCCTGAATTATTCACGGGTTCCTCCACCACTGTGGTCACATACTGCTCAAGATCATGCTCCTGCAAGATATTTGTTATCCGGAGCTTCCACACATTGAAGTTGGCAACTCCTTCGAGCTTATCCTCAGCCCTAACTGAAATGGAGGATGCCATGGACCTCACACTGGAAACTTAATCAAGGTCACTTGGATCTGTGTGTACCTATTGCTGCACTTCAACATGCTTAACACACTCTAAGCTCTGATACCATGTTAAAGTATGAGCTTGATTTCTTATGTGGATTAATTCTTTTATTTTCTTCAATACTTTGATGCCAGCTTAATACACTTCAACAATACCAAATCATAATCGAATAGAAATAACTATGTAGATGAGTAAGAATGCACATCAACAACACATATACCCTGGGGAAACATTGTACAGGGAGAAAAACCCTAGCAAACGATATTCCTTTATTGCATTAATAATGTAAGATCACTTACAAATAACCACCATGAATGTTCTTCTCTTAAAGAGCTTGCCAAGATGACTCTGACCTGACAAAGACCTAAAATACCTTGCTGAAATACACCTCTGATATGATGCCTCTATTGTTGATATACAGCATTGATATGTTGATGATATATGCCTCTGATATGCAGGCTCTATTGCTGATATACAACACCAATATGTTGCTTTGGTATGCTGCCTCTTTATCACTGATATACTCCTCTATTGCTTCTCCCTTAACCTGCATATCAAAACTGTGTTGAAGAGAGGGGTCGACCTCTACTTATATAGGCTTAAAAGGAGAAGAGGAGAGGCTCGAAATAGTAACTTGTTTGCATGCTTTAATCATAACTCGGCTTCATACTTTAGTTCGAACTAGACTTGAGACTGATATACTCTAGTTCGAAAATAGAACTAGACTTGAGATTGGTATACTTTAGTTCGAAAATAGAACTAGACTTAAGACTTTAGTTGAACTCAACATTACATTTTGGTTATAAAATAGAACTAGACTTAAGACTTTAGTTGCAACTCAACATTACACTTTAGTTCTAAAATAGAACTAGACTTAAGACTTGAGTTGCAACTCAACATTACACTTTAGTTCTAAAATAGAACTAGACTTGAGACTTCACTTACAACTCAGCATTACACTTTTAGTTCTAAAATAGAACTAGACTTGAGACTTCAGTTACAACTCAGCATTACACTTTTAGTTCTAAAATAGAACTAGACTTGAGACTTCAGTTACAACTCGGCATTACACTTTTAGTTCTAAAATAGAACTAGACTTGAGACTTCAGTTACAACTCGACTCTTTACAAGGCAATTCAAAATTCTTTTCATGGTGGTTAATGTTACACGTGCCAACGCACTAGATCAATACATTTATATCATTTGCAATATTAGGAATATCGTTTGTTTCTATCTCATAGGAATTTTATATTCAACCTAACTTTTGCTAGATGCCTTGACTTGTGTTCATGGCTCACAAGGTTGGACTAGGCTCACAGAGGTTGTATGTTCCCCTTGACTTTTGCACTAGTCTGTCTATGCTCACAGAGGTTGTACGTTCCCCCTAACTTTTGCACTACATTGTCTATGCTTACAGAGGTTGTACGTTCCCCCTGACTTTTTCATTAGACTCACATAGCATATTGTTTGTCTTGACTTTTGGTTTGACTCACAGAGGTTGTACATTCCCCCTGGATTTTGTCAATACCTCACAAGACTGGTTGATTCTCCAAATCTCCCTGGCTAGCCTCAGGGTGGCCCATATGGCCTCTCATTGGAGAATGGTTGTCGATGCTGCCAAATTTAACAGATAATAATTGTAGGATCATTCTTTGCCCAGCAAGGAACTCTCTCCTGGGCGTTTATTCTCTCCATTCCACCATCATTGTTTCTCTGTGTTGATTCTCAGAGTTGTGTTGATTCTCTACGTTGAATCTCAGATTTTTTTTGGTTCTCTGCGTTTTTAATTGCTTAAACTTTGATTAAATCTCTGCTTGTGTTTTGATTGACAAACTATGCGCTTGTGAATGATAAACCAATGAGTTTGAAAGATAAATCCCTGCATTTGATTGATAAATCTATGCCTGTGTTTTAGAAAGTTTAATCTTTGTGCCTTCTTTGTGAATGATCATCTCTGCGTTGAATGATTAATCTCCAATCCCTTTGGCTCCTTGCAAAAAGGGGAAAAGGGGCGTTTTTCCCCAGCGAGTTCAAGCTTCTTGTACCAACCGTCTATCCGTTCTCTGATCCTCGAAAAATTTTGAGTTATCAAATAGCCTTTCACCTAGTTTTACACAACCTTTTATTGGTGTTTACACAACCTTATATTGGTGTTTTACACAACATTTACACCACGATTTTCATGGCATATTACACATCTTTCACACTACGATTTTCGTGGCACATTACACAAAAATTACTCCACAAAATTCTGATCGATTTCACTTTTTCTACACAGCCATTTACCCGTTTTTACCCAGCAATATCCTTGCTAGATAGCCTTTATTGTCAAACAACGATACTATTGGCTAATGTCTAATATACAGTGATATTGTTGGCATAGACAGCTATAGACAACGATACTATTTAATAGACCCCAAGCGAATATTTAATAGACAATGATATTATTTAATAGACAACTAATTGTTGTGGGACAACAACACCATTGTTAGGCAGCGACTTTATTATTATATAGCAATTGGTTAGATAGTATATTAGTTAGATAGCATTGCTAGACAGTGAATCATTGTTAAATAGCGATCTCAGTTTTTAAAAAGATATGGTTTCAATGATGGTTGTGATCCTTACTACAATTAGATTAATTGTTTTTATATGACAATGGTTATATATATATGACTTATGACTTATGCAAATAGTAGATTAATTGTTCTTTTATAGCAATTGTTCCTTTATCTATCTTACATAACAGTCCTTTTAACTTCTCCCACAATAGAATCAATCTTGCTATGGTATTAGATTAATGGCTTAATTGCTTTGGTAATAGATTACTTGATTAATTGCAATGATAATAGTTCACTCATTCGCACTTAGACATAAGGATTAACAGTTAATGGTTTATGGTTTATTCGTGAAATAGTTTAATAGCTTGTGCAAGATTAATGGTTGAGGGTTATTAAGTTTTTTTTGCTAAAACAATTAATAGTTTAACAGTTAATTGGTTACTATGCGCCTTGTGCCTTAAGTCGAATAGTAAATGGGAGTTGGTCATAGTTGTTTCACCACACAGATTTGCCTTGTAGGAAACCAGAAATCCTTCGATCAATTGTGCAACTTAATTTTGAGTGATGTCGCCTTGCGTCTTGTCGACTTGTTGCTTGGGTGCTTGGGTATAGTCTTCGTGTATTTATTGATAGATAATTCGGTCTCGTAGCGCAAGTGTTTTAGCTTGGGTCAAAGGTCTAGATATGTTATGTTGCGCCATGGTTACTATCACACACATCGCCTTGTGACGGCATGATTCCTTATGAGGGGATCATTGTGCGCCCTGACGAATAGATGTGAATGATAACCTGGTCGGAGTCCTATGCTTCCCTATGCGAGTGTATTCTTCGTTGTAATTGATGTTGGTACTTGCTTTTGTAATGCCTTAATGTGTTTGGTTTTACACTCCGTAGAGGTTTCTAGATACCGGTCGTCGAAGTCATTGTGTCGAGTTTGTTGATGTTGTCATTTAGCTTGTAGGTGTTGTCTTGCTTGTGTCAGGCGGGTAGCTGTTTTTTATCTATCTATTGATTATCGCATGATTCGTCCAGTTGCATGATGTGCTAGTATGACGAGTCATTGTTGCATGTTGCTTGATCTTAGTGTGTTGTATTTATCATCAAGTTGTGTTGATTAATCATTGTCGTTGTTGCCTTCCTGCTTTAAAAAAAAAAAAAATGTTGTTGCTTTGAGTCACTTGTAGTCGTAACGACGAGGTCGTTACATACTCAAAAAAAAATTGGGTTCACTCTCATAGTTCATTCATTGTGTAACAACACATACTATGTTCATTATATATAAAAATCTACAATTAGGAAAACCATGAGTTATCACATATTGTTGATGATACTTACTATGGTATTGGTAAATAATATGGGTCTAAAATGCATAAACAGTGAATTTTGTGGATGATATAAGGAATTACATGGAAATTTTATTTGGAATATTCCCAATACTAGTCACTAAAAATTGTTTCATGTTGGTTGATATTTTTATATCGGGTGTATTCGACAATGGTGTAAATTAAAAAAAAAAAAAAAAAAAAAACATGATGGAAGTAAAAGGTTGAGTTAAATATTTAATGGTTTTTTACATGAACATTTGCACTTTATCCCCTCATTGTTTATCAATTTTCATAAGCATATTCCCTCTATCATTTATCCCAACCTTTTATAATTTATTTTCATATATTTGTCATTTTATCCTTGTTCATGTTTAAAAGATATATTGAGTTGTTCATATACAAAGAAGCATTCAAAAGGATTGAAGTTTCAAATTGACTAAGAACACCAAAATAGAAGAGTATCGTTGATGATTCAGTTTGTTTTATCTTCCCTTGGTATACATTATTCATTTTTCATTTTCCCCTTCTACTTGATTTGCCATGTTGTAGACAAAGCCTTATTAAATCATATTTAACAAATGTTGTAATAAATGTTTATATTGTCGTGTCTTGTACTTTAAAGATCTTTTACTAATTGAAATGGCAATGGAAATAGACGAGTTTTTTTAGCAGGGGAAGTAGAGGGAGTAATAGAGGTAATAGAGGAGGAAGAGGCAGAAGGCCTAATATGTTTTGGTAGCAAGGGAGGCCCAAGAGGATAAGATTCACTATCCATTTTGATGTGGATTCAGATGAGTTCAACTAGTTGGTGCAAATTGGTTACCTAAACCTTGGTGGAAAACCAACCTTACCCCAACCTCCATCTCCTCCTAGTGTGCCTTTGCAGCCTCACCCCAATATCATAGGCATTCGCGTACCTCATATTCAGCCTGCTAACAATGGTTGGGATAATAATTAGTTAATCATGATTCTAGTATTGCACAATGGCATGTCAGTCCCAGAGATCCTCCTCTATCTCATCGCACGGTGCCTTTTGTTAGCTCAACTGCTTTCGTAGCTCATTCTCCTCCCAAGGAACATAGAGTTCCCTCTCATGAAATTCAGATTGATAAAGGGAAGAAACCTATTGTTACCCCTAGCACTGATACATCCTAGTAATCCTTTTTACACTTAAAGCAAAAGTCAGCAAAGGAAGAAAGTGGTAAGAGGAAAATTACCTTTAGCAACATGCATCTAGAGTTAAGTATGCAGAGAAAAAGGATTTTTACGAGGACATAGTAAATCTTAAACTAGATGTATCTGAAGGCAAGAAAGAAAGAGAGGTTTATTTTAAGAAGAAATACCCTCAACTCTTTTAATTTATGTTATGACAATGTTTATTGTTTTTACTTTCACAAGTGAAACTTTATTTTGGGACATACAATCGACATATGATATTTATTTTTGAAAAATTTAAAATATCATATTATTTTGAGATATGGGGAGGTACAAGTGTTTGCCCGAGAAGGAATTATTTTGATGAATGTCATTTGTCTTCTTATTTTCTATTGTTGAATATGTATATATTCAAGTTATTTTTGGGAGCTACATGGGAAATCATGAAAATAAATATATGAATACCTAGTGGGACCCCACCTATTATTAATTAAAATATAAAATATATTGGACCCTTATTTGAAAAAAAGTTGTCATCTCTTAAGTTAATTAAATCTGAAAACAAAAGGTGGTTGAACTACCTAACTACTTTAGCAAGATATAAAAGAAGGAGAGGAAAACAATGAAGACGTGAGAGAATAGAGAAGTGAAACTACTGATAAGGTATGCCTAAGTTCTAAGTGAGATATTCATTTTTTCATTTGATTGTGTGTTTCCATTAGAGATCAATTGTCTTGTTGACAATGGGGTTGTTCTAAAGGTGGCAAAGAAAAGACTAAGAGGTATTGATCAATGATATGCTCCAAGGTCATTTATTTTCTTGAAGTCTATTTTGTCTTAATTAGAATTTTTAAAGCCATTCAGTTCTAATTAATGCAAGTTTTGCATAGTTCATAATGATGATGCACATGTAACTTGAAGTGATCCAGGCTAGTCTTGCATTGTAATGTTTTCTTTTGACATTAGATGTCCATGTATGAGTCTTAATTACATCTTGGATTTCCAAGAGTTTTCCCTAATCCAAGCCCTCGCAGGAACTTGAAAAATGACATTTTCAGTTGTAACTCGGAGTTGGCATTAATAAAAGTTTCGTTGATTTCTTCTCACTTTGAGAACTGTTGGGATATTGTTATTTGATATTTTATACTTCGTTGTTTTATTTGAGTTTCCATCTTATTAATCCTTTATTTGTATACTCATTTCTTTTTTTTTTGTATAATATTTTTAAAGTTGTAATACTTATATGAAACATATAAAAGAAATCATATATTTTAAAATTATTTCTGATCCAAGAATTACATTTCTTGAGGTCTGATTTAAGTTTTGATAGACTATAAACCAAGTTCATAATCTCGCCTATCTTACCTAGCCTGATGGAATTCAAAAATGTATGAGTAAGGAGCATTACCATTCCTTGCCTCAACACAATTGTTGGTGACTCCTTATGTGGCGTTAATCACATTGATACTTCGATCCAAGATATCAATCAATAGCTAGTAGAAAACAAGGACCAAATCCATGGCCTCCTCCTTACTGTGAATAACATTTTGGAGCATCTCTCCAAACTAGAAGGGAAGTTGGAGCAACAAGTTGATCCCTCCCATGAATAAACATCATTAGATGGAGGGACTCGCAATAAAACACCTTTTTTGGGTAACAACACATGACATTTCTTTCCTAAAGTGGATATAAATAGGTTTGATGGGATTGGCCCCACAAGTTGGATTACACAGATGGAACACTATTTCTCTCTCCATGGAATTACTAATGACATGATGAAACTTTGGGTGGGGGTCTTATACCTAGATCAAGAGCAATGGTAATGATGACAATGGCATACAAAATGATGTGGAGGTTGCATTGCTTGGAGCTAGTTTGTTAAAGCCATCTATGTTGGTTTTGAAAGAGATCCTTATTTTTTGGGTAGGTTGACCACGTTATGCCAAACCGACACAATTGAAGACTTTATAGCAGCTTTTGAGCAATTGGCAATTTGCAAAAAAGGTTTGACTGATTCTTTTTTTTTAAGAATGCTTTGCCAATGTTCTTAAAGAGGAAATTAGAGCAGAAGTCGTGATGCAACACCCAACTATGTGGTTGGAGGAATTTCAGCGAGCTATTGAAGCAGAAATGGTGGTAAATACACAAGTCAAAATACACTTTTTCCTTCTCTCCCTCTCCATCCTATGGCATCTACTTCCACCTTCCCTCATCTTATCCCTTAAGGGTCCACAAGTTTTCTCAGGAAGAAATGGTTGATCACCAACACCTTCAACTTTGTTATAATTGTGATGATATGTATTTCTAAGGGATTAAATATGAAGAGCATAAATTATTTCTAATGGATGTGTTCCAACCTAACCACCTTGAGGACATTATTGAGGAAGCCTCTGTCAAGATGCAAGTAAAGGACGTAACACCTCATCCTCACGATGATCCCATTCTAGAACCACCTTAGGAGGAACCCTTGATTTCACACCATGCTTTATTAGGATTTCCATCTCCTTGGACCCTAAGGTTGATGGGCTACATCAAAAACAAAAAGGTGATTGTTTTAATTGATAGTGGTGATACCCATGGTTTTTATTCATAGGCAAATTGTAGAGGAAACCCATTGCTATGTTGGCAATGCATAATTTTCAAATTATGATAGCCAATGGAAGCATGATGAAGTGTGGTGGAGAATGCAAGAAAGTGAAACTTCAACTTAGGGAATATCAACTCAAATCCAACATGTTCATTATTGAAATGGGAATCTATGATGTAGTACTTGGAGTAGAATGGTTATGAACATTGGGCCCAACTACTATGGACGTTGAGAAATTGTACATGGGATTTACTAAAGATGGTCCAAAAACATAAGTTTTACTCCTATGAAATTATCAACTCTCATTGTATGGAGAAACTATTGAAGAAAGGCCATTTTAGTATTATTGCTCAATTCAATTTCATACAAGTGATCGACACCCCCCATAGGCAATTCACCCTGGTTTATAGTTAGTCTTGACTAAACATCAATAGGTGTTTGAAACTCCCTATGGATTACCCTGTCACATGGTGAGCATGACCATGGTATTCCCTTGATTCCAGGTAGTCAGTCACCCAATGTGTACCCATATAGGGACCCGTTAGCCCAAAAGAATGAAATAGTAAAGATTATTCAGGAACTTTTGGAGGCTAGAGTCATTAGACTGAGTATGATCCCATACTTCTCACATGTGGTCACGATATTAAAGAAAAAATTCATTTAGTATACATGTCCTGATTTTCATGCTCTCAATAATCTGACCATCAAAGACAAATCTCATATTCCTATTATGGATTATCTCTTGATTAAGCTTTGTGGTGTCAGGTTCTTCATTGAACTGAGTCTTCATTTAAGATACTGCCAAATATAGACGAAGGAGGAAAATATCCCTAAGACAACCTTCCACACACATGAAGGCCATTATGAGATTTTAGTGATGCCCCATCTTCCTTATAGGGCCTCATGAACAAGATTGTTTGGCCCTTCCTATGCAATTTTGTGCTTGTATTCTTTGATGATATCTTAATCTACAACAAAACCTATGAAACACGTGCGTCACTTATTGATAAATCCCTTTAATTGGGAGATCACCAGTTGTTCCTTAAGCATTCCAAATGTGCTTTTGGTGCTTTAGAGGTAGAATAATTGGGTCATGTTGTCAGTGAGGATGGGATGTGAGTGGATCCCAAGAAAATCAAAGCCATGCGAGATTGGCCATGCCCTAATATCCTCAAAAGCTTACATGGATTTTTAGGACTTACGGGCTACTACATGGAATTTGTCTAAAATTATGAATGCCTTTGTTTGGAATGAGGCTATTAAGCAATATTTTTCATCCTTGAAAGAAGCCATCTGTACTACATTGGCCCTAGCAATTATTGATTTCACTAAAACTTTTGTCCTGGAATGTGATGCTTTAGATCGAGGTCATGGACTCTCATATTGATGTAAGAAGGGGGGCCCTTGGCTTTCACTATTAAACATTTGTATGCATTTTTTTTTGCTAAGTCTACATATGAGAAAGAGGTGATGGCCATCCTCCATGTCATCAATAATTGGTGACCATATATCATTTGGAGGTGTTTCTAGATAAATACAAATCATCATAGATTAAAGTATTTTATGGAACAGAGGTTGTCATCATCAAAGTAGCACAAGTGTGTTTCTAAGATGCTTGGGTATAACTATGAGATCATTTATAATAAAGGAAAATATAATGTGGTGGTATATGTTTTGTCTCATAAATATGAGGAGGAAACCTCTCTATTGTCTTTATCCTTACCCATGCTCGATTGGCTTGCCTAAGGTTGCCAAGAATGGAGGACCAACAACTTTGTGGTACAATATGGTTATTTCCTTCCTATCATTATTTTGATCACATCAAAATTAATCCAAACAAAGAGAATAACAAATTGAAATCCAAATTCCTCCACCCCAATAGCATAAGGGATTGGTTAGACCTTACTTATAGCATTTAGAATTATGCAACAATAAAATAGCCTCCACCCACCAAGGAAGTGACACATTGCATCTTACAAGGAAGGCCTAGACAGAAGAATTCACATACGAAGAAAGGAAGTAGTCACGTGATATTGGTGCACCTTCCACTCTGGTTCAACTCATCCACGTGATTCAAGAGGACCTTAATCCACCTAAGGGCTACACTTGGAAATAAAGAATTTCCATGGGCATTTTTTGATGGAGCCATCCCACGATCCCCCCAAAAGGTGAGGCTAGGGGATTTTTACATCTCTCCCCCACTCATAGCATCTCTTTGAAGGCTAGACTGGGTAGTGACACAAATAACTTTTGTGAACTTATCGCTCTGAAATTGGTCTTAATGATAACATAGGAAAATGGAGCTTCTCAATTCCAAATTTATGGAGACTCTCTGATTGTGATTCAATGGATGGAAGGTGAATTCAATTTGTGGAACTTCACACTACAACCTATTTTTCATGACATCCTACTTCTAAAATTAGCCTCCTCTCACGTTTCTATGAATGATATGCAACTAACTAATACATCATTTAACAAAACAAACAAAACCAATTATTTAATGTTAGGTGAAGGAAATCTAATCTACACTAAACAATTCAAAACCAAAACACCCAGAACAAGCATTCTCACACTTTGAATAAAGGGAACTATCTCAAGAATCTGCAATAGATCTAGAACAAACACTCTTGCACTCTGAATAAAATGTAATCTAAAAACTCTAATAAGATTGTGATGAGGCAAATGGACAACTTTAGTAGCTCATTCTAATTCACCTCTCATGGAATAAGATAAATGGTTTTCACTTCCATCTCTTCTTGCAGTATGTTATAAGATAGATAGAGATAGGGCCACTGCCTAATATATGAGAAGTTCATTATAATGAAAAAGGTTCATTGAATTGGTGATCACTATGCAACTACTAGATTAATAATTCCTTACAACTTCAATTTTATTATGTTATAGATTCATAACATCCAACCCAAAGAACCAATCATCATGATGTAAAGAAGCAAAAATAATTCAAAGAAATACATGAAACCTTGATAAATATAATTGAATAAGGAAAGCTACAACCATTAAAGGAAATAAACAACAAATAAATGGGAAACGCAAAGGGAAAGTTGCACTCATTAAGAGAAATAAAATAACAACAATTTATTCTATGGGTAGAGGGGATTCAACCTCCATTTACAACTTTGGAGTCAACCCCTATTTCGAAGAAAGAAATGGGTTGAATCTCTCAAAGGAAAACGTTATTTACAGCAAGCAAGCAAATGAAAACTAAGAAATATGATCATATATAACCTAATATTTGAACTTACATTGTCTCGTTGAAAGAAAAAATAATTTATGAATTTTGCTACTTAACCTATGAGAGCTCCCACACCCTCTTTAAATATAAAGATGACCTTGGATTCCCCTCAAGTGAATTCTAGAGAACCCACTTCTAATTCAAACATTTTTCTACAATATTGGAAATGGTTGCATACTCTTAGACCCTTCCCACTTTGTGGTTGAATTGTGGAGCTCTAACATCAACTACAAAATTATTGATGTTTTGGTAGTTGCAGGAGGTATTAACCTCCAAGTGTAACCTTTGTACTTAGAATAAAATGTTTTGGGAGTAAGAGAACCATTAAATAGATGTGTGAAACCCTAGAAGAGAAGTCGGATCAAGGAGAATAATAATAAAGAATTAGAAGGCCCCATAAAGAGAAGTCGGCCCCACCTGGAAAAGTCACCTAACAAACTAGTATAAACAAAGGCAAGTGTTGTCTCATTTGACACACACTCACTCAATCAGGGCACAAGTTTGAGGAGCAATAGTTGCAGTGGTGACGCAAAAGGGTCGGAGTGCAAGTCTGAGGAAGGTGACGCAATAGTTGTAGTGGTGAAGTCTCTCATTGCTCAGTCTTTTTGGTATCTCTCTCTTGTGCGCTTCTCTTAGTGAAGGTACGCTCTATTGGTGTTGTGTTGTTGTTGCAACAGTGGTGTTTATGGTTAGGGTTTATCTCTTGGTTCTAGTGTGGACTTGTCATAATCATTCTATCTAAGAAAAGGTTATTTCTGTGCTCGGGGGTGGAATATGTGAATGCATATGGTTGGGTGAAAATGATATGACATTGTCTATGGTTAAAAAAGCATATCAAAATTTTAACATGGTATCGGAGTTGGTTTCCTTCATAACAGTCTAACTGTTGGAAGGAATATCCTAAGTTTCCCCCATTGTCAAGCTCATTGAGCACTTACTGAACCCACTATGAAGGTCTCCTAAGTAGGGCACATATTTTCCCTGGATCAAATCTGCAATTTTCTGAAGTCGAGAAATTAGGGTTTTCTCATAAAACCCTAGGTCAAGGCGTCTAGCATTTAAAGGTTGAGTTCAAGTTGATTCTTGGAGAAAGGAGGTTTCCTTGGCATATCAGGCTTCATTGAAGAAGAAATTGAAGAGCCAAAGGGATATGAGGCAGTGACAATTACAGCACCAGTTGTAGTGCCATTTGCAATGCCAGTTGCAACACCAATTGCAGGCACCAGTTGTAGTTCCTCTGGACCATTAAAGTTTATGTGAAACGTTGGGCCTAATTGTTTGGTTTTCCTAGTGCACCTTACCCTAACGCATCTCCAGCTACCTTCAGATTGCAAGTTGGAGCACTTTGAGGTTTTAGGATTCGGCATTGCTTGTCGTTGTTTGCCACTCCTGTCGAAGGTATGTACTTGTATATGTTTAAATTGTATCATTGTCTTGAGGGTGTTTGCAGGAGAAATGGATCTTTTGTCCAAACTGCAATCGTAGATCTAGAGGGATCTCAGATCCAACACATTCATATGAACAATGTACTCCAGGTTTGATTGTTTTGATATGCCTCTAGTTCTTATGGAATTATTGTGATCTTATGAACATCTAGTTTGCATTTTGATCTATTAAAGTTATGATTATTTATGGTCAAAGTTAAAGTTATAAGTTGACCTTAGTCAAAGTATTAGATTGATTGAGGTTGATATTTTAGAGTTTAATTGCATAATATTCTCTAACTCAGATTTATGTCAAAAAAGCATATTGTCTTAGTACAGGGGACAGGTTGGAGAGAATACTTATCATCTTGAGTGCAGGAGACTCAGAAGAAAAGTAGCAACACTCATTCTTAAAGATAAGACTCTAGGTTCCAGGTTTGATTGATTAAATTAATAAGTCTCTAATATGCACATATCAAGTTTGATAATTGCTACATTACGAGTAAACACTATAGTTGTGACAACAATATTTGAAAGGTCATATTACTGCTAGATACAATGAATACTTGGTAGCATGTGAGTACTATTGATATAAATGCTTATTGAACTTGTTTGTAAGATGAACTAACATCTCCTCTAGGAGATATTTCTTATTTTGCTTCCAGGCGGGTCACCTTGGTAATGCTATGATGATTACCATGAAATTGTCTTTTATTCTTGTTACCTTAGATATATTCTTATGAAAATGTTATTATATTGGAAATATGTATGCTCTTGTTGCTCTTGTCTCAAGCAAGTTATCTTGTAAATTCCATGGATTTTACCATGGAGATATTGTTGTTCTTATTTCTTGTTTCGGGCAGGTTACCATGGAGGAATGATTGGTCACAACATTGGAAGAGTGTTGGTCCTATTTCTTATTATTGTATTTTTATTTTGGCTCTAGTGATAACTCTGAGGGGAGCTATAGTGACGGTTGTAGGAGGCAACATATTAGATCATCTCTAGTTTGAGACATGGAGTAGACTATCCAGATAAGAAGTTGTATACACGACCGTATACATCCATGTACTGAAGAAAAAGAGGATGAAATTAAAACCTTTTAGAAAGAAGGGTACTTTTGTGAGATACAGAGTATCTCATATGGAGATTGATTTTAAGGAATAGAAGGCTACAAAGATGATTGAACAGATCCCTCTAGTTCAGTTGATCACTCTTCATATCATCAAGAAGAGTTAGTAGATTCAAAAGAGCCTACCCAAAATCGTTGTAGTGACCAAGAAGAGACCAGCATGGTCTCGTGATACTTTGCAGGATGCAAAAGGGATACAGATATGTGGCATTGATAAGCCATATCATGAGGAGGAGCAGATGGCTCCACCAGTGGTGAGGCAGGTGGCCCCACCAAGTACCATCTCAAAAGGAGCTAGAGTTTAGAGGGAGTCAACCCTCACGATCCAATAGGGAGGAGCAGCCTCCCCGGGACTGTTCATAGGAGATTAGACTTTAGAGGAGATCATCACATAAAGAGGGAGCAGATGGCTCTGGAGATTATATAGACTCAAAGGGATTCAAGTTTCAGAGGGAGCATGGAGACTCAGAGTGAGCATGATCTCAGAGAGAGTCAATGGATTAGATATTTTCATTCAGAAAGAATTCCTCCTCAGATTCAGATGGAAGAGAGAGATGTCTTCTAAGACTAACAGATACATGTTATGGGTTGAGGAGGCTAGATCATAGCTTCAAAAACTTCTAGGAGATGTGAGATCTCCTGAGAGTATTCCCTTGTTTCAATAGTCTCTTCTATAGCGACAAAGGAGGAAGCCAGTCAGAAGGACTGGGATATGGATCTTTTCCTTGGTTCTAAGACCAAAAGGGAAGTCAGTGGTGACTTCCAAGTTGATCTAAAAGATCAAGCATGTTGCAGAAAACAATACAGAGATATACAAATATTGATTTGTGGCTAGAAGATTCTCCCAGCAAGAGGGAGAAGATTATGACAAGACACTTGCTCCAGTAGCTAGAAGAAGTGTACATAGATCTGCTATAAGATACATGAGAAGGAGTCTCATGTCTACAAATTGAATAAATCTTTGTACGAGCCTAAGCAAGCACCCAGGGCATGGTACAGTAGAATTGATAGTTTCCTAGTGAGCTTGGGCTTTACCAAGAGTAAAGTATATTCCAACCTTTACTAAAAGGTTGTGGACGGTGGTCCAGTGATATTACTATATATGTGGATGACCTATTTCTACAGGGGACTAGAAACTCATCGTTGATTGCAAGAGGAAGCTTGTTGCAGAGTTCAAGATGAAAGACCTGGGTATGATGCACTATTTCTTGGGTCTAGAGGTATAGTAGATACTAGATGAGATTTTTCTGAACCAAGGAAAATATGTTGTAGAGATTCTGAAGAGATTAAGAATGATGGATTGTAAGGCCACGCCTACCCCGATGGTGACAAATTTGAATTTATTGAGTGATACATCTTCAGAGACAACGGATGCCACCATTTACAAACAGATTATTGATTTGTTGATGTATTCAATGAAAACGCGCCCCGTTATATGTTTTAAAGTGAACACATTGAGTCAGTATATGGTTGAACTTGGAAGTGTTCACTTGATTGAGGCACAAATGTGTTGAGGTGTTGATCTTATACTTTGTGGTTGAATTGTAGATCTCTAATATCAACTACAAAATTAGGCCCACTCCACCTCATGTTGGATTCAATGTTGGGTGTTATGAACTAGGGACATTCTCCATAGAATCTCTCATCAAATTGCAGTGATGGTCTAACAAATCTGTGGTGAATAATCATAGCTCTGGGAAGGTTCTAATCTTTCTTGGGCATTATTATAATAGAGCACCTTCCTTTAGTGTTAAGACCCTACAACAAATGTATCTTATACCAAGGGAAAAGATTGCACCACTTAAACTACACATTCAAATTTGGAAACTTAGGTAACCTGAGTATTAATCTGATTTCCCCCATAATCAAGTCAAAGTATATCAATTTAAAAGTGATTATTAGATATAGTTGAAATGGATTTTATTATTAGATTGGAAACGTCTTAGGTACTCAAAAGGGAACATTACTTATTTATAGAGGGAAAAATGGATGAGGAAGGAATGATTTAAAAAGGTAATCTCAAGTCTCATCATACCCCCCAACTGAAGGGTTACACGCCCTTGTGCAACATATACAAAATTAAATCCAAAATTCTGAACAACATGTGGTCTTCTTCATTCATCTACTCTTGTATTGACACAAATTGTTCTTCCTTGTCTTCAAAATTATTTTTTTCTTTGAATATCATCAATAAAAGAGCTTGTTTCTATTACCAACGCTTTCCCTACTTTCTTCCACCTCTCTATGGAATATCTTGCATTTCCATTTGCTTTCAACAATGCATTAAGCATGGGATCTACTTCCTTAATAGTCTCTTGTCTCTCCTCAAACTTACCAAACACAACAATCGCCTTACTATTTTTTTTAGTAGCAACCAACATGGCATCACTTAGCTCGAGAGATGATATATCTTTCTCTTTTAGCTAGTCTTCTTCAACAACCTTCATCCTCTTCTCCACTACTCTAAGAAATTTCATCATATCCAAATGTAGTAGCTCAAGTTCTATTTCTCTATGATTTACTTGGTCTTTCAAATACTTATTGTTGATAAGGGATTCAATTTTATGTATTCCCTATTACTCAGCCTTCCTCAATTCCTCTTTTGCATCAATTTTTCTCTTCATATCCATCTCAACATATCTAGTTCAGCTTCCTTCAATCTTTCTAGGAAACTACCATTTCTTTTCTTACGAATAAAATAGTTTAAAAAAAATCTCTAAGATTTAGACTCAATTCATCTTCGCTCCATTTTCAAGTTTTTCCTTCAAAGAAGAACATGGCATAGCTTTTGAAACTTGTGTAACTTACCAATTTCAAAGAATTTCCACCTTTTTCTCCTTTTCAACAAGGGCTTCATGTAGAAGATCAACCTTAGAGGAGAATTTTCCATTTCACTTCCCCAATGCTCCTTAAAGTGTTCAAATAAGTAGCATGAACAAAGCATCCACTTTTGACAGTAGATTTAGCTAAATTTTGTCTAATGTACCAAAGATGAGAGCTCCTTGTCCTTCTCAAAAACATTACAATGAGGTCTTTAGTAACCATCATATGTCTCATCATCATTTGTTCTTCAAGTCCTTTCTTTTTAAAATAATTCCTCTACCTTTCATCATCATTCAAGTTGGCCAAGAGTCATGAACACTCCTCTTCAAGATCCTTGAGTTATTTCAAATATTTATCCATTATAGAGTTAAGAGAACAATCCTTGCTCTCAATCCTCTTCTAATTCCACACGAATTTTTGTTAATTCATGCTTTGTAATATACAATTCTCATTATTTTTTTAAACAAGTTAATAATGTATGGTCTGCTACAAGCATAAGGTGTTACTTTTATGATTCTACCATGGCCTTGGTATCTTCAATTGCTTGTAAAGCTACAGTCACTTCATGTATCATTTGATGTTTCTCTTTTAGTTGAAGGTCTACTCTTATTTTTATTATTATTATTATTTGTCCCAAGCACATTTCAATGATGTCTCGCTCTCTCTAAGTCAACTCATTATCCTATAATTTCTTTGTTGCATTTTCTTGGCCATGAGGATTGCATATACAAAGGCAATGACCAACGCATTTTCTTTCTCTTAGCTATATTTTAAATTTGCCCCAATATTATTTTCCATGTCTTCTATTTAATCATCAATCTTGTACAAGAGTTCCTCCTTCATATCAATATGGTCCTCCTTCAAATCAATATGCGCTTCTTCAAACTGTTATTGAAATTGCATTTTGAAATTGTTAAAGAGTGTACTTGCATTGATTCTTTTTGAAAATATACCCCTCTCAATACCTTCAAAAGACAAGAAAAGTGTAACATTCAGCTCCAAAACCTTTTGTCGTGAATTCTCAACTTGATCTTCCACATTTTGCAAGGTCTTCTCTTTGAATTTTGCATTCATCTTAGCAACTTTCACATTACTCTGCTCCATATTCAGATTCAAAGAAAAATTACAACTTCCCTCCCCTAAAAAAACTAAAGAATTCAACCATCCTTGGTCATGATATAAGGTAAAGTAGGGAAATGATAAATGTATCAAAGGAATTTGATGATTTGGAAATAATAAAAGCAATACCAATTTTATCCAATGTTTTTTTCCCATGTAACATATCTCGAGGAGAATCGTTAGGCACTTCCCCTCATTTTGAGGATGGTATCTAAGGTAGACCCTATATTCTTCAAGGCACGAGGATAGGTCAACAACATGGCTCAAAGTCATTACAACAATATAGTCATTATGAGCTTAACTTGTCACTTATAGGAATAAAACTTGGGTAAGGAAGATAATGCCCCATTTCACAAGTACTTAGGCTAGACCCAATTGACAACAATTTAATTCAACGTTGCTCAAAAAATAAATGATTTTGACTAAATTTTGAGAAAAGAGATAATATACCTGACCTGTTTAAAGAACCTAATATGAATAGGTGTTATCCATTTTGTACAAGTCGACATTGATTTTCTTCTTGTGCTTTTAACAAATCACATGCATGTAGTGAATCTTTAATAGCTAGAAATGGAGAAGTCTATAGAAATTTTTAGTGTTGGAAATGAAGAATCTTTAGAAATTTGTAGTGTTGGAAATGCAGAAGTCTATAGAAGTTTGCAGTACTAAAAATGCAAAAGTCTTGTAGGTATACACATCTGTAGAACCATACAACGACCTTTTGGTTGTAGGTGGATACTTATGTAAAATCATGTAGAAACCTTTAAATTGTAGGTGGAGACTTCTATAGAATCATGTATATTTTGTCATATTGTATGGCTATAGGTTGAGACTTTTGTACAATCATGTAGAAGTGCTTGTATGGGTTGAGATATGTGTAGATGGATGTAGGAAAGTATATAAGATGGAAGTTATTGATGAATGGAGTGTGCAAGAGTGCAGATAGGTATGGTAAGAGTAGAAATATATATGAGATAGTGAAATAAATGATGGGTGTGTGAGTGTGGATGAAATATAGAAAAGGAAATATACGAGTAATTAAATGGTGTATGTGAGGAATGAAAAATGGACTATTTTGGACATGGATTCATATTGTTGTGTGTTGAATTGCTTTGACAAAGATTCCTTTACATTGGTACTCTTTATGGTAGCTTAAGGTAACAATATTTTCTTGAATTCTAGTAACTAATCTCCTTAAGCTACATGGCTCATAACCATAACACTTTTGTCTTAATATTTGAAGATTTTGGTATGAATATTGAAAGGAATTAGATCTTAGACATACGAGCTAAGTGTAGAGTTGTATACATTTGACTTTCTTGTCCAATGATTGTTGATGGTGATGTAAATTTTCCATAATGTATGTATTTCTCTTTCCTTGAAAGGTATCAATGTAGGTTGTTGAGGTATTAAGTTGGAAGTATTCATGCTTGGAATGAACCCCATACTAAACGTTTGCAACCTGTATATCAGAGCTTCAGAAAGAGTTAGCAATACATGCAAAATTTCCCTTTTGTTCTTTCTTTATTTTTCTTTTTTCTTCCAAACCTAAGTACCATTATTGGTTTTCACTTGTACTCTGCCTTATGGTGCCTCGAAAAGGTTT
>ML807416.1:57612-77090 GCA_009831015.1 Picea engelmannii
GGAGTTTTTTTATTTTTTATTTTTTTCTTGATATGGTTGTTTTCTAACGTATTGAAGGCAAGGATGCCATCAATCATAGTGAGTTGTGGTTGTGCTTCAAAAAGTCTTAGGCATCCTCATTTTTGTTGGAATTGTGTTGACATATATATATATATATATGTGTGTGTGTGTGTGTGTGTGTGTGTGGTTATTATGAGAGATTAAAATTCTTGAAATTATAATGAGGGTGTTGCATAGTAACTCTTGTGCATGCTTAGCAAATTTGTGGCTATCTTATTGAATAATGGGTTGTTTTCTCTCCATTTAGATCCTTGAACTTGGAGATGTGACAAGATTGAGACTTGTAGTATAAATATTTTAATCATGTCATCTTAAGTTGTTGGAAAAAACATGAGTCTTCAACTTGCATTCTTTCACCTTTAGCCAATTTGAATCTCAATTACAATTTTTTTGACTGGAGGAGCATCATTTTTTTTCAATTATTGAGTAATAGCATGTTCTACTTGTTGTTAGTACTCTATAATTTCCAGAGGTTGTATAAGGGTAGAAGAAATTGATATAGGTAACTACCAAAACCACTTTTGAAGTTGGGATCTAGCCCTGACAGCTTCAAAGAGGGATCTCTCTGTATGATTTAGATTTGTTCAAGTTTTAAAAGTTAGGCTAGTTATGACAGTTCGGATTTGTTTGTTTGTTTGTAATAATTGGTTGAATGAATGTTTAATTTTCCATTGTGCTAAGGAGTCTGTATTTAAAGATGAAGATCAGATTCAGATTTTTATGAGGTTTTCTTCACAGGGAAAGGTAGTAAAATTGTTGGATCTATTGAGATTAAATAAAATGAATAAAATAGAATAAGAGGCAAAAGTCCAACAAGCAAAGGAGTAGTTAATAATTCCCTTACTCAATTTCAGATGAAAACATACAGATCATTAAAAGACCAGAGACAGAGTATACAAGATAAATTTTGTTCTATTGACTTTCTTTTAATGATTAGAATTTGAAATACATAAATGATCACAGAGAGTAAGAAAACATTTAACAAAGAGAGAGAGAGACATCACCAACAATCTGACACAAGAATCATGGAATAAGCTTGTTTTATTACTGTTCGATCCTTTGAAAAATTATATAATAGCTATTGGGTGCAAAAATCAACCCTCTATACTTCGAAGGAAGAAGTATTTATAAAACTATTTACATCAGATCTTGTCACAAATGACTAGGATATTATGGAGGAAATATCTAACTAATTAGATCTCAAATTACAAAAATATAGGAATTTTGTTGATTTGCTCGGATCCTTGGTGTTTATTTGTTGGAAAGTGGTTGGTGTTTCACATCTTTGACTTTGGTTTGTTTCTTCGTGATGACTCGAACCTCAAAAATGTGTTTACTCAAGTAAAAAGCATAGATCTTCCCATCTCTTTTTACCAGGGATGGAAACCTTGAGTAACTTTCTATATATCTCATCCATTTCAGTATACTTAGAAAAAGCGGGCTTGGTGATGAAGATATGTTTAATCTCATGTTGAATACTCGGCTCCAATTGTAATGTCTCTAGGAAAGATTTACCAGTAATGCTTCCCTGTATCCCTGCAAACTTGGAACTGTCCTTTGCCACTGCACTGATTTTTTCTTTATAATCTGACAGAGTGATTAGCTTGTCATTGAGTACTAATAGTCTAGGGAGACCTTTCTTATGTAGTACTTCAATCTTACTTAAAAATATTTGCACTCCAATGTCCATCACATGAGCCTTCTCTTATAGCTGCAACATCAATCTTTTCTTGGTCAGGACCTTCTTGATCTCAAGGATGGTCTCTTTTGTGTCTTCAATTTCTATTTCTTCCAACTCCTGCTTGTTTTTGGAGTTTAGGAATCTGATGAGTTCAGTGCCCTCTTGACGTGTTTATCCTAGCTCTTCTTTGATTTTCCCAATTGATTTTTTGGCCTTCTATACCAATTCATGTTGTTCAAAGATGATTTGTATGGATGGCCAAATTTCAGCCATAGACTTATTGATATCCACCCAAATGTTTTCCTTAGATTGAGGTAAGGTCTTTGCCATGACAGTCTATTTTTGTAGTTGTTGTAATTGTTGACTAATCCTTTGAGACTTGTGCATTTTTGCATGGTGACTGGCTTGGAACATTGACTTCATATCTTGGAGGTTTTCCATCTCTTCTTGCAGTATTTTGATCTCCTCCCCTTGGAGGGACATGTCTTCCATAGACTTCACAAGTTTCTCATATGCATCTGAAACTTGTACTGCGATTGTTGATGGAATCTATGCCGATGTAGATGCTTATGTTGATCTAATTCATGTTAGAGGGAATTCCTCAAGTGGGATCATGGCCATCTGTACACTATGTTCCTTCTCCTTTATCAGTTTATCCATTTCTGCTTCCATTTCTTTTATTTGTGCATTATGTTCCATGATAAGCTTCAGCATTTCTTCTTTGTGGCCTTCAGTCTCAGCCACCTCTTTGGCTTGTGAATCTTCTGCAGTTGGAAGCTTCAGTTGCTTTCTCAAAGATGTTATATCAGCATTCTTTTTCTTCAATAACTCCTTTGTTTCCTTGACATTTTTTGGGTCATAGCCAATCTTCGGCACCAATTCTTCTAGTGATTTGATCTTGTTGTCTTTGGTCAAAGAAGAGATTTTCTCCAGCTTCAATTGGGACTAAATTGTATTCATGGACACCTATAATTTTGAAGCAAACAATGAGGTGTTTGTCAAGGTGGAGAATATCATCTCCCCTGTTTTCTTATGCATGTCCATTTGATCCACTGGATGGACATGTTTCACATCAAACTCAAAGGAAATCTTCTTGTAGTCAACAGTTGTCTTGGGATGAGGAAATTGTGATTGCATGAATTCCATTTGCATTATTCCTTTATATGTGTCAAATGATGACAGCATTCTGTGTTGAGCAGTGGAGGTCTTCTTCCAGAACTAAGCATATGTGTTGTTGTTGAGGAGTTCATTCCTCTGTTTGATCTGCTTATACTTGTCAAAGATATTTGAATCTATTTTCTCATGAGCTGATTCAACTGACATAGTCATGTTTTTTTGTTTTTTAGATGAAGATATGGACACCATGAACTGACTAACTAAAAAGGTTGAGGAATTTGGTCCCTCCATGACTATGGTGGACTGCATTTCTCCTTCTTTGAGCAGGTTTGGTGTGTGACTAGTTTTGGCCCTTTTTCTTTAGACTTGGAAGTCTTCAGTTGATACCTCTGTGACTGAAGGGGAAACTTCCTTCCTTTCTCTCTTTTATGTTTTCATTTGAGGTGTGTTGGTATGTGAAGCAGTGACAGGGGGAGGTTGTTCTTTTGTTTCCAGCAATGTGTTTTATTTCCATTCTGTCTGGTTCATATACTTTTCCACTTATGGCTTATGTATGTGAGCATATAGAGTGCTCCTTTGTTTGACTCTGAGCTCTGAGATGACACCAAATGGGTCATAAGTCCATGTGAAACTCATTTGTTTCAAGAGGTTGTCTGCCTCTTCTCCCGCAGCTCTGTTGTTGCATATAAAAGGGCCAATTTGGGATTTTGAGTTGTTGTTTCTTCTTGACTACAACAAAATGGATATCATCAGAGTTCACCATATGCCTTATGTATTCTAGTGCAAAAATCCTCACAGGGAGATATTTTGGTAATCTGTATGGTGGAAACTCACATCCATACACTCTTATCTCAGTGTGGTTTTGGTATAAATATCAATCCCATGTTTTGGCTATATTAGAGAGGTGAAGGATTCTCTGAATTTCCTCATTTATTATTGGCTCTATATTGTTGTTCAATATGCAAATAATTGGATGATAGAATTGTTCTATGAACTCCTTGAAGCTGAATTCAATTGAATTTTTCCTCACTAGTGAGGTCCATGAAGTCACTCACTGTGGGTTTCCTTCCTAGTTTAATTTCTGAAGGGCATATGGAAACCTGTCTGACTGGAAAAAAAAGAACAAATATACCAGGACTAAGGAATATCTGAACTTTCCTTCTGTTAAAAACCTGAAAAGCTGATCATGTCTATTATCGGCCAGAAACTGACTGAAATCAAATTGAACAATGGCTTTTTCTTCTGTGGAAAAAATGGATAAAAAACCTAAGATAGGCTCATCTACCCAATCATCTGAGAAGTATCCTAACAGGTAACAGAGGATGGAAATGATTTGGTTGGCCCTGACAGAGAAGATGGAGAATGGATAGAGGGCATTTTTCTTGGGAAATTGAGCATCTTCTGGCAGAAAAATCTCGAAAATTTGGGCTCTTTGGGGGAAGGTGAGATTCGGGTACAGGTCGTTCAGGCCTCAATGGAAAACGGGATTGCAGGGTCTCTTCTTTGGATTTGCAGCATCTGATCAATGTATTCGGGAGTAATAGTGAATAGGGTTTCGCCAGAAGAGGAAGCGATGGCCCTTTGTGCAGGCAGAAAATGAGCTTGGCATTTTAAAGCAAATTCAAGGAAGTGGAAGGTATGAGGGAACATATACAGAGGCAAATTGGACTCCCATAGTCCAATTTCGTCGCTCTGATCCCGGAAGATATATTTTAGCCAAGAGTGCAATTCGAAGAAGTTGAATTCACACTTCAGCTCTGTGATCTTGTAATCCTTATCTGCCAAGGGAATATGATCCAAGTTGATAAGAGGTGGAAGAATCGGGTTCTCGGAAGTTTCAGTGGATATGGCTTTGGGAGCCATGATTAACAGAGTTATAAGGTAGAGTGATGGTGGACTGTAATTACCCGGGTGAATTTTCTTTTGTGGACAGTGAGCAGTCGTGGAAATTGGCTTGGAATCTTGCTTTGGTGCGGTGTCCACAATGTATGCATCGGTGAATAGTGTTACAGGGTGAAGAAACAGGATTTTACAGCGTAATGGAGGTGTCTGTTATGGCACAGGGTGATGACGAGGTGATTAACGGTCACAGGGGGGAATTGATTGGCTAACGAGTGTGTGGGATGTGACACACAATAAGTGGTAGTGGGGTATGGTGGCGGAGTGAGGTGAACGGTATTGGATAATGGTTTGGCAGGATTTCAAAGGGGGGGGTAGGTGGTAAGTGGATTTGAGTTGGGGGGGTATGAAATGTTGAGAGAGAGACACGTAAGGTGGGTCCATCACAGGGGAAACTACTTTTCCAGACCCCCCCCCCCCACCATTAAGGGAAGAAAGGTCGGGGGGCTCTGAAATGCTCTGAGGACCATCGATTTGGGCGTTGTTGGATGTCGTCGTTGAAACCTGTGCAGCATTTATTCGCTATGCGACAAAAAGTCTTATCCACTAGAAAACTTAGGATAAAAGCATACAATGGGTAGCACTAAGCTTACCCTTTCCCACTTTTACACCATGGTCTTATTTCCTAAGGTAAAAATATCCAAATTTACTCAAACAAAGGGTATTTTAACAATCCCTTTTCAACTTTTATTGAAATAAACATCACTAACCTAACTCCTAACCTAATCAACTAACATATTAATCCAACTTAGACTATTGGATTAATTATTACTCTAACCTAGCTAATTTGGCCAAGATTAAACTGTTTGACCAAATTTATTCACTAACCTATCAACATAAATTCAAAAAGTTTGATCATGATTATACAGTATGATTCAAACCAAAATTATTTTTCATGGGGTTTTATATTTTCTCTTTTTTATTTTTGTCTTTCATTATTTTTTATACCCTCTTTTCACTTTTTCTATTTTTATCCTTTTCTTTTTCTTTTCTTTTCTTTTCTTTTTCTTTTTCTTTTTCTTTTTGTAAATCATTTGCACAATAAAATATGACTAGATGAAGAAATTCTAATCACCGGGTGATGCTATGAAATATAGGGTTATAACAGTGGCTCCACTTAGGGATGGTGCTCTCCTTGTGAGGTGCCAAGAACCAGCTACGTGTTGCTTTGAATCCTCTTCTCCGGTACTTTTTTGCATTATGATTAGCTTTATTACAAATGTAAATCTGGTGACACTAATCAGGGGCTTAGGGCCTTCTCTTCGGGCTTCAACCACTGTTAAAAAACACCCACACCTGACATAAAAAGTAAAATGGTATTTACAATGAAATGAGTGAGAAAAACTTTTATTCTTTTGAAACATAGTGTTTGAGAATTCTACCATTGATCAGTCCTCCTGAAAGATCTATTCCATCCATATCCTTGATCAGACATGCATTGCTTCCTCTGTAGGCATGTATTATGAATGGGCCTTTCCATAGATTCTCAAATTTTCCATGTTTTCCCTTTTCTTCATTCCTTGAGTCCCATTTCAGTACTTTGTCTCCTAACTAGAAGTCATCAACCTTGGTCCTTTTGTCATATATTTTCTTGATATTTTCCTGAATCACCTGAGTTTGGTTGTAGACCTCTTCTCTGGACTGTTGCAGTTGTATAGTTTGATTGATTCTTCTTTGGATGTCATTTGGTTCTACTTGTACTTCCTACAATAATTTCATGACAGGAACATCTAAAGAAGTAGTAAAGACATCATCCATTCCATAGACCAACTGGTATGGAGACATACTAATTGACCTCTTTGTAGTAAGTCTATATGTCGATAGTGCATGTACCAACTTATTGTGCCATGATTTTTTGTTGTCCTGCGGCAGCTTCTTGATGTTGTTGACCAGACTCTTATTTGAAGACTCTGCTAATCCATTTTCCTGAGGGTAATAGATTATAGAGTGTCCTAAGGTGATTTGATATTTGCTGCAAAACTCTATCATCTTTTTTTATTTGAATGATGTTGTGTTGTCAGTAATAATTTTCCTGGGGCATCCAAATATAGAAAGAATGTTAGTTTCCAAAAACTTGATGATCATAGCATTAGTGGCTTTCATGGTGGGTACAGCTTCAATCCACTTGGTGAAATAATTAGTGGCTATGGAAATCCACTTGTGTTGCCCTGATGAAGGTGGGTTAATTTCTCCAATGAAATCCAAACCCCATTGTTGAAATGGATCTTCAACTGAAATTGGCTTCAAGGGTAAAGGCGTAAGTTTCATTTTTCCTTCAAAGATCTGACATTTATGACAGGAGGTCACTTTCTTGTGGACATCCGCAAATAAACTTGGCTAGTAAAAACCAACTCTAAGAATTTTATTGGTAGTGGTCTTCCAATTCAGATGTCCACCACAGTCTCCTTCATGGAATTCCTACAAAGATTTATCATCTTCATCTTTCAACAAACAATTTAGTAGAATCCCTCCAGCATATTTCCAATACAGATTTCCATTTAAAATACAATACTTCATAGCTTTGAGTTTCAAAAATCTAGCTTTAGTTTTAGTTAGATCGGGAGGAGTTTGTAGATGATGTAAAACAAAAATAATGTCTGCATACCAGGGAGAGTTTGAGAAAACCTATTTAACTTGGGGAGTCGCTTGCTCTTCTTGTTCATCAACTGCAGCTAGAAAATTAATATCCAAAGCATGAAAGTTGGACTCACCCATTAGTTTAGATAATCCTTGACCCTTGATAAGATTGGTTGGCTTGATCTCAATATCATATTCAAGGATCACAACAATCCATTTACCCATTCTGCCATCTGGATTGTCTTGAGTCAGAATATCTTTCACCACAGCATTAGGGAAATAAGCAATAATATGTGAGTGGAGAATATATACTCTAAAATCTTTAATTGCTTTCACCAAAGCAAAAGCTTGCTTTTCCATGATGTTATAATTCAATTCAGCATCTCTCAAGGATTTACTAAAGAAAGAAATAGGTTGTTCACGGCCTTACTGTTATTCTGCAAAAGAACTGTTGCAATGGTATGCTCAAAGGAAAAAGAGAATTGGAGGAAATTGTTTGTATAGTCAAGACTAATAAGCACAGGGGCTTGTGTCAAGGCTTATTTCATCTGATCAAAGGAATGTTTTGCTTCTATGGTCCATTTTTTTTTGTATCTTTTTTCAACATATTTGTTATGTTTCTGAGAAGTTCTGCCAAGTTAGGGATAAATCTTCTTAGAAAGTTTATTTTGCCTATTAAAGACTGCAACTCTTTTATGTTTTTGGGATGATCTATTTTTTGAATGGCTTCAATTCTGCTAGGATCTATTTTGATTCCATCCTTATATATGACGTGTCCTAACATTTTACTTTCCTCTAGACCACACAAATTTTTCTTTGGATTTAGTGAGATTCCAAATCTCTTGCATTTTTCAAAAACTTTTCTAAGGTGGAGTAAGTGCTCTTCATCTGTTTTTGAAAAAACAGTTATGTCATCCAGGTATATGACAATGAATCTTCCAATTTCATCCACAAAAGAAATATCCATTGCTCTCTGAAATGTGGCCCCAGCATTCATTAAAACAAAAGGCATTTTCACATACATGAAAGTGCCCCAAGGTGTAGTAAACGTTGTTTTATCTTGATCATTAGGGTGGACTAACACTTGGTTGTAGCCAGAAAAACCATCTAACAAATAAATTCTAATGGATCCAACTACCTTCTGCAAAATATGGTCCATTTTGGGCAAGGAATAGTTGTCCTTGAGAGAGACTCTATTGAGGTTTCTGAAATCAATACACGGTCTGATTTCTCCACTCTTCTTTATGGTAGGGACTAAATTGGACACCCACTTAGAAAACCTTAATGGGAGAATAATTTTACCATCGTACATCTTCTTTATTTCCTTTTCAATTAGAGGCATCAACTTTGGGTTAATTCTCCTAAGTTTTTGTTTGAAAGGATTTTGATCTTCTTTTATGGGAATTTTGTGTTGTATAATGCTAGTATCATACGATTTTAGATCTTCATAGCTCCATGCAAAAACATCTATAAATTCTTTGAACAATTCTATATATTTCTATTTTTTAGCATGAGGTAAATATTTGGACAATTTAATCATTTTAGGTTCCTTTTCAGTTCCTATGTTACAGTCCTCAACTTTTTTTCCAATAGGTTCATTTTTTGGTTTTTTAGCTACGTCATCAAGATCAAACAATTCTTCCAATGGGACTAATCCTCTAGGCAAAATATTATCCTTTAATTGCAAATAATCTAGAATTTCTTGTTTTTCATTTATTTCTTCTAAATCTATCTTATTTACACTTTATTTTTCATCATCACTATCTACATCAATATTTGCACATTCAAACTCATTTTTTGATTGCAGAAAATCATCAATCTGTTCATCATTACCAAAAACTTGTCAATACCTGATATTGTCTAGGACAGCAAGTCTGCATATCACCTCAACTGTAAACTGGCGATTATGATGGAATGGTATTTTACAAGTGGTTGTTGAGGTAGCTAGACCATCAGCAAGTATGTTTTAGCCTTTGGGAATCATCTGCAAATCATATTTAGTAAAGCACTGCAAGAAATCTATAACAGCATTTATGTAAGCCCTCGGTCTTGGGTGTTTGGCAGAGTACTCGCCTTTGACCTATTTTATTATGAGTTTAGAATCACCCCTTATTTAAATTCTCTTAGCACCAAGTTTTTTAACAATTTCAAACCTAGCATTAATGCTTCATACTCGGCTATATTGTTGGTACATTGAAAATTCAATTTGTAGGAATGGATTTCTGTATATCTTGCTTTTGAATTTGAAACCCACACTCCAGCTCCTTATCCTTCCTTGTTGACAGCACCATCAAAGTCTAAACTCCACAGAGGTTCAGTTGGTTCATCAAATTGTACCATCACTATTTTATTTTCTTCAGGGACTATTTTGTTTTCCTCCAAGTCATAAACATCATCCTCCAAATTTGCAATTTGCCTTTCCATGTCTCCATCATTATATAAAATAAAAGAGTCAAGATCAGAATGAACAGAGTATAAGGGGTAGTTATGTGGTTTCTCTTGACTATTGACCATGTATTTCATCAATGTCTCCCTATATAATCTTCTCTGGTGGCCAAATAATGGGATGGTGGCATAAGACATGTCTAGTTGTAGGGTACCCTGTTATTTGGCTCCCCATGAGCGAGACAACAACATGCCATATTTTGGAGTTGTGTCTGCAACAACAATGTCCATTACCATGCTTTTGGCTCGAATTTGTGCCAAAGTAACACACAAATCTTTGATTAGACCCATGCATTTAACTTTACTTGAATCAAAAGAATATAAATCATTGTAAGGTCTAGTGATATCAAGTCTCAATTTCTCCATCATGACCTTAGGCATAAGGTTGTGAGAAGCACCAGAATCTAGCATGGCATTGTGCAAAGTCTTATCATGAATATTTAAGTTGATGTAAAAAGGAGGAACATAACCACTTTCAAATTTCCCATCAACTTTAGGCCCAAACAACAACTCTGGTTGATCATCAGCAATGTTCATTGTGTCTGTACCCACTCTTGGTTCTATGTTCAGGGCTTTGATCACTTGTAATCTGTAAGCATTCTTATTCATAAATTATGTTAGAGGAATAGGTATTTTGAGTTTTTGCAATTCACTTTCCAAGATGAATGAGGCTGGAGTTTTATTCTGATTAGGGAATTTGTCTTCTCAACTAAATTCTTTTGTGAAGTGTCTTTGGGCTGATTAGTGGAGGTAATATCAGTTTGAGTTGTTTTTTATACAGAGTCAGATACTCTTTTTGTTTGGACCTTTGAATTTGTCTTTGGAGAGCTATCAGGAACTTTCTTGATAGGTGTATATGTTGTCTTCTTAAAGTCGGAAGTTTTATTGGTTGGGTTATCGTCAGACTTCTTACTTCTCAAGTTGTAGTTCCTATGAACTTCCATTATTGCATTTTCAAAAGCTTTTTGTTATGATTCTTCCCCATCAACTTCAGTCTATGAAAGAAGGAAAATATTATGTTCTTCTTGAGTAAGAAAAATAGAATCATTAACATTTATTCCCATAAGATTAATGTGAACATCATCAAGTCCTTCAATCGTTTCTTCCCCCTCATCAACATAGTTTTCTTGAAAAGGTAGCCTAATTTGTTGATCAGGGCCTCTTTGTTCTCTTTGTTCTCTGGGTTCTCTTTGTATAATTTGGGGAGGATTTCTCCTTAAATTAGGATTTCGGATTTGAGGACCAAGTTGATTTTCTCTTGGTGGGTTCCTATCAGTGATTTCTAATCTTTCCATCATTTTTTCCATAGTTATGACTAAGGAGTCTATTTTAGCATCAACAGTGGAAGTGGATGGTTCTTCTTTGACAGTTACTCTCCTTTCAGTTCTTTGTCTAGCTCTCTTAGCCAACAGATTTGCCTCTACACTCACAACACATCGTTGCATTTCTTCCAAAGTTGCAGGGTTTCTCTCTCTCAATTGGTAAGACATGTCGGCATCAAAACCATCGGGGAACTTAATCAAAGCTAAGCCTTGACGAGGTTTAATGTTAGTTGGAATTTCATTATAAATATTGTTGAAGCGAGTGCAATAATCATGTACACTTTCCTCTTGGTTTCTTTTGATACTTTCATATTCAGATAATATTTGAAGTGGATTTTTCTTTACTTCCCATCTATTGAGAAAATACTGGTGAAAGGCAGTAATATCATTAAGGCTAGCAGTTGGTAAGGCTTTGAAACATTTCTTAACATCACCAGTTAAACTTTGGGCAAAGAGTCTCATTTGGACATCAGCCTCATCTACTTCTTGCAGGTCGAAGAAGTCATTCATTTTGTCAACATGTTGTCGTGCAATCATACTTCCAGTGCCATCAAACTGAGGAATCCTAGTTTGATAATCTTGGGGCATATTATGTAAGGGAGCATCCAAAACAAGGGGAGCATATCTTGCTGTCATGATTGGTGGAGGAGGTTGGATAGCAAGAACTCATGTAGCAGGCTAGATGGTAACATGTACAATTGTTGGAGAAGTGGTGGAAGATGTGGAAGAGGCAAGGCTGGAAGATATAGGATGAGTTACTTGAGGATTAATAGAAGATGCAGAGATGGAAAGGGCAGAAAGTTCAACATACTGTTGAATGTAGTCTTTATGCAAAGTTTGATGCTAGATCTTGTAATTTCTCAAAATCTTGAAGGATTTGATGATCAAGATCTACTCCAGGAGAGTATCTTTCGGGGGTTCTAGGTTGGAGGATATCTTGATCTAAAATTGTTTCATCCACAAAGTTATTATATTTGGTTTTGAAAAGGCTATGCTCAAAAGGTAGATCAAACTGGATGTCTTGAATTGTGACAAACTTCCTGGAAGAGAGGTGGCCCTAGGAAGAGGACTACTACTCCCTTGACTTTTTTTTGTACTTCTTTTTCTAATTAATTTTTCTGGATTATCTACTAATTTTACAGGTTCTGGATCTGGGTGAGATCTGGTATGAATTCTTTTTGGAACCAGAACTTAAACTTTTAGAAACCTAACTAATTTTTTACAAATTTTAACAACCTCTGAACATTTATCTCTTGAATTTAGATCTTTGATTGTTCAGAAATAATGTTTTCTTACTTAGGGAAGACAATTCATAAAGTTGGAAAATTTGCTCAGTTCCCTAGTATGGTCGCTACTATGTTAGCAATCTGTAATTTCCAGAGGTTGTATAAGGGTAGAAGAAATTGACAGAGGTAACTACCAAAACCACTTTTAAAGCTGGGATCTAGCCTTGCCAGCTTCAGAGAGGGATCTCTCTGTATTATTTAGATTTGTTTAAGTTTTAAATGTTAGGCTAGTTATGACAGTTCGGATTTGTTTGTTTGTTTGTAATAATTGGCTGAATGAATGCTTAATTTTCCATTGGGCTAAGGGGTTTGTATTTAAAGATGAATATCAAATTCATATTTTTATGAGGTTTTCTTCACAGGGCAGGGTAGTAAAACGGTTGGATCTATTGATATTAAATGAAATGAATAAGATAGAACAAGAGGGGAAAGTCCACCAAGCCAAGGAGCAGTTAAAAATCCCCTTACTCAATTTCAGATGAAAGCATACAGATCATTAAAAGACTAGAAACAGAGTATACAAGATAAATTATGTTCTATTGACTTTCTTTTAATGATTAGAATTTGAAATACATAAATGATCACAGATAGTAAGAAAACTTTTAACAAAGAGAGAGAGAGAGAGAGAGAGAGAGAGATCACCAACAATCTGACACAAGAATCCTATAAATAAACATGTTTTATTACTAGTCGATCCTTTGAAAAATTACACAATAGCTCATGGGTGCAAAAATCAAGCCCCTATACTTCGAAAGAAGAAGTATTTATAAAACTATTTATATCAGATCTTGTCATAAATGACTAGGATATTATGGAGGAAATATCTAACTAATTAGATCTTAAATTACAAAAATATAGGAATTTTGTTGATTTGCTCAGATCCTTGGTGTTGATTTGGTGGACAATGGTTGTTGATTCATATCTTTGATTTTGGTTGGCTACTCCATGCTGACTCAAACCTCAAAATTGTTTTCACTCAAGTAAAGAGCATAGATCTTCCCATCTCTTTTTACCAGAGATGGAAACCTTGAGTAACTTTATGTATATCTCATCCATTTCATTATACTTGGAAAAAGTGGGCTTGGTGATGAAGATATGTTTAATTTCATGTTGAATACTCAACTCCAACTGTAATGTCTCTAGGAAAGCTTTACCAATAATGTTTCCTTGTATCCATGCAAACTTGGAATTGTCCTTTGTCACTGCACTGATTTTATGTTTATAATCTGACTAAGTGATTAGCTTGTCATTGAGTATTAATAGTCCAGGGAGACCTTTCTTATGTAATACTTTAATCTTACTGAAAAATCTTTTCACTCCAATGTCCATCACCTGAGCCTTCTCTTCTAGTTGCAACATCAATCCTTTCTTGGTCAGGACCTTCTTGATCTCAAGGATGGTCTATGTCCTGTCTTCAATTTCCATTTCTTCTAACTCCTGCTTGTTTTTGGAGTTTAGGAATCTGATGAGTTCAGTGGCCTCTGTAGGTCTTTCTCCAAGCTCTTATTTTATTTTCCCAAATGATTTTATGGAATTTTGTACCAATTCATGTTGTTCAAAGATGATCTGTATGGATAGCCATATTTCTTCCATAGACTTGTTGATATCCACCCAGATGTTTTCCTTAGCTTGAGCTAAGGTCTTTGCCATGACAGACTCTTTTTGTAGTTGATGTAGTTGTTTACTAAGCCTTTGAGACTTGTGCATTTCTGCATGGTGACTTTCTTGGAACATTGACTTCAGCTCTTGGAGGTTTTTCACCTCTTCTTCCAGTTTTATGATATCCTCCCCTTGGAGGGACATGTCTTCCATGGACTTCACAAGTTTCTCAGATGCATATGGAACTTGTTTGGGATTGCTGATGGAATCTCTGTTGATGTAGATGCTTCTGTTGATCTAATTCCTGTCAGAGGGATTGCCTCCAGTGGGATCATGGCCATCTATACACTATGTTCCTTCTCCTTTATCAGTTTATCCATTTCCACTTCCATCTCTCTTATCTACGCATTATGTTCCATGATAAGCTTCAACATTTCTTCGTTGTGGCCTTCAGTCTCAACCACCTCTTTGGATTTTGAATATTTCGTAGCTGGAAGCTTCAGTTTCTTTCTCAAAGATGTTATTTTAGCATTATTTTTCTTCAATAACTCCTTTGTTGCCTTGACATTTGTTGGGTCATACCCAATCTTCAACACCAATTCTTCTGGTGATTTGATCTTATTGTCTTTGGCCAAAGAAGAGTTTTTCTCCAGCTTCAATTGGGACTGAATGGTATTTAGGGACACCTGCAATTTTGAAGCAGTCAATGAGGTGTTTGTCAAGGTGGAAAATATCATCTCCTATGTTTGCTTGTGCATGTCCATTTGATCCACCAGATGGACATGTTTCACATCAAACTCAAAGGAAGTCTTCTTGTAGTCAGCAATTGTCTTGGGATGAGGAACTTTTGCTTGCAATAATGCCATTTGCATTCTTCCTTTCTCTGTGTCAAATGTTGACAGTAGTTTGTGTTGAGCAGTGGAGGTTTTCTTCCAGAACTGAGCATATGTGTTGTTGTTGAGGAGTTCATTCATCTGTTTGATCTGCTTATACTTGTCAAAGATATTTGACTGTATTTGCTCATGAGACAATTTGGCTGACAGAGTAGTGTTTGTTTGTTTTTTAGATGAATATGTGGACACTATGAACTGACTATCTGAAAAGGTTGAAGAATGTGGTCCCTCCATAACTATGGTGGACTGCATTTCTCCTTCTTTGAGCAGATCTGGTGTGAGACTGGTTTTGGCCCTTTTTCTGTAGACTTGGAAGTCTTCAACTGATACCTATGTGACTGAAGGGGAAACGTTCTTCCTTACTCTCTTTTCTATTTTTATTTGAGGTGTGTTGGTATGTGAAGCAGTGACAGGGGGAGGTTGTTCTTCAGTTTCCAGCAATGTGTTTTCTCTCCATTCTGTCTGGTTCATATACTTTTCCACTTCTATCTTCTGCATGTGAGCATAAGGAGTGCTCCTTTGTTTGAATTTGAGTTTTGAGATGACACCAAATGGGTCATAAGTCCATGTGAAACTCTGAGTGAACTCATATGTTTCAAGAGGTTGTCTGCCTCTTCTCCTGCAACTATGTTGTTGCATATAAAAGGGCCAATTTGGGTCTTGATTCTGAGTTGGTGTTTCTTCTTGACTGCAACAAAATGGATATCATCAGAGTTCACCATCTGCCTTATGTATTCTAGTGCAAAAATCCTCACAAGGAGATATTTTGGCAATCTGTATGGTGGCAGCTCACATCCATACACTCTTATCTCAGTGTGGTTTTGGTATAAATACCAATCCCCTATTTTGGCTAGATCGGAGAGGTGAAGGATTCTATGAATTTCCTCATTTATTCTTGGATCTATACTGGTGTTCAACATGCAAATAATTGGATGATAGAACTGGTCTATTAAGTCCTTGAAGTTGAATTCAGTTGAATTTTTCCTCACTAGTGAGGTCCATGAAGTCACTAATTGTGGGTTTCCTTCCTGGTTTAATTTCTAAATGGCATATGGAAACCTATCTCACTGGAAAAACAAGAACAAATATACCAGGACTGAGGAATATCTTAACATTCCTTATGTTGAAAACCTAAAAATATGATCATCTATGTTATCAGCCAGAAACTGACTGAATTCAAATTGAATTGTGGTTGTTTCTTCTGTGGAAAAAATGGATAAAAAACCTAAGATAGTATCATCTAGCCATTCATCTGAGAAGAATCCTAATAGGTAACAGAGGATGGAAATGATCTGGTTGGCCCTGACAGAGAATATGGAGGATGGATAGGGGGGATTTTTCTTCAACAATTAAACATCTTCTAGCAGAAAAATCTCAAAATTTTGGGCTCTTTGGGGGAAGGTGAGCTTCAGGTATAGGTCGTTCAGGGCCTCGATCGAAAACGGGATTGCAGGGTCGCTTCTTTGGATTTGCAACATCTGGTCAATGGATTCGGAGGTAATAGAGAACTGGGTTTTGCCAGAAGAGGAAGCAATGGCCCTTTGGTCAGGCAAATAATGAGCTTGGCATTTCAAAGTGAATTTGGGGAAGTGGAAGGTCTGAGGGAACATATACAGAGGTAAATTGGACTCCAAAGTCCAATTTCGTCGCTCTTCTCCAGAAAGATATCTTTTAGCCAAGAGTGCAATTCGAAGAAGTCAAATTCACACTTCAGCTCTGTGATCTTGTAATCCTTATCCTCCAAGGGAATATGATCCAGGTCGATAAGAGGCATAAGAATCAGTTTCTTAAAAGTTTCAGCGGATTTGGCTTTGGGAGCCATGATTAACAAAGTTATAAGGTAGAGTAATGGCGGACTATAATTACCCAGGTGAATTTGTGTTTGTTGATGGTGAGCAGTCATGGAAATTGGCTTGGAAGCTTGCTTTGGCACGGTGTCCACAGTGTATGCATCGGCAAATAGTGTTACAGGGTGAAGAAACAGAATTTTACAGTGCAATGGAGGTGTATGTTATGGCGCGGGGTGATTAACGGTCACGGGGAGGGTATTTATTGGCTAAGGGGTATGTGGTATTTGACACACGACAGGTGGTAGTGGGGTACAGTGGCAGAGTGAGGTGAGCAGTATTGGATAATGGTTTGGCAGGATTCCTGAGGGGGGGGTAGGTGGTAAGTGGATTTGAGTGGGGGGGGTCCGAAATGCTGAGAGAGTGACACGTAAGGTGGGGCCAGCGTGGGGTAAACCGTTTTTCCAAACCCTCCCCCCGCCCCCACCATTAAAGGCAGAAAGGTCGTGGGGGTCCGAAATGCTCTGAGGACCGTCGATTTGGGCGCTCCTGGATGTCATCGCTGAAACTTGTGCAGAATTTAGTCGCTATGTGGCAAAAAGTCTTATCCATTAGAAAACTTAGGATAAAAACATATAATGGGTAGCATTAAGCTTAGCCTTTCCCACTTTTACACCATGGTCTTATTTCCTAAGGTAAAAATATCCAAATTTACTCAAACAAAGGGTATTTTAACAATCCTTTTTCAACTTTTATTGAAACAAACATCACTAACCTAACTCCTAACATAATCAACTAACATATTAATTCAGCTTAGACTGTTGGATTAATTATTTCTCTAACCTAGATAATTTGGTCAAGATTAAACTGTTTGACCAAATTTATTCACTAACCTATCAACATAAATTCAAAAAGTTTGATCATGTTTATATAGTATGATTCAAACCAAATTTATTTGTCATGGGGTTTTATATTTTCTCTTTTTAATTTTTGTCTTTCATTATTTTTTATACCCTCTTCTCACTTTTTCTATTTTTATCCTTTTCTTTTTCTTTTCTTTTCTTTTCCTTTCTTTTCTTTTTCTTTTCTTTCCTTTTCCTTTCTTTTCTTTTTCTTTTTGTAAATCATTTGCAAAATAAAATATTATTTACAATAAAATATGACTAGAGGAAGAAATTCTAATCACGAGGTGATGCTATGAAATATAGGGTTATAACACTTGTCTTGTTGGTGAATTCACTTTGTAGCCATATTTTGTTGAATTCCTTTTTGGAGTGCATATGAGGGCTTGACCACATAATTAACATATCAAGTTTGGTCACTGGAACTTGTGGAACTTTCATTCTCGAATTTTTTTGAGACCCTTTTTACCAAGATTCTCTCGAATCCATAGCTTGAATGCATTTTGCTCAAAGTGACGACAACATTGCAATCTTGTTTTTTGTGGAGTTGTGGTGACAGTATACTTGTTTCCTGAAGCAACCTATTAAAATTTGTTGAAAGCAAGTCCTTGCTTGGAATCTTCTCATGTTATAACATTTGTGGCCATTCTTATTAATACTAATGTGCATTTCATACTTGTTATCATTTTGTTCTATTACATGCAAGAAAAGATGATATTCAAGATCATACCATGGATGGAATTGATTAATCTTATGATGAAAGTCCATAATGGAAATCAAACCTTGATTTTGATCCACCAATTGATGTATGTTCTTTATGTTTGCTCCACTCCTTGTTGTCCTATCAATGATATCCTCTTAGTGCTAATGCGTACCAATCTTTTGAAAACATTTCTACTCCATGGATACAGAGATAGTTTGTAAACCATATAGTACAAGTGTAATTTTGTTGACATGTAATATAGATTGAGTTTTATATATCGAGGCCACTACGAACTGGTTTTCTTGTATTCTAAGAATAATTGCAACTATTTTCTTTGGATGGAAACCTTGAAAATCTAGAATTCATAATCTAGAAAGCAGTAAGAGAAATTTAATTTCAACTTACATGCTAACAGTAGAATGGGGTGAATCTTGCACTTGTAATATTTTTGTATTTTAAAGCTTTGATTCCACTCTCAATATCAATCCTTGAAGTTCATTCCTTGATTTTGAACAATGATGAAAAAGCATACGTGTATACATCTTTGAAACTTAGATCTTGATTTCAGATATATCTACTCAACTCTTTGTTTTATTTTATTCTACTAATATTTTTAAGTGTTTGCTTGTAAACCTTGTTAAAAGCTCGAAATGAGGGTATTGATTCTATGGGGGATTGATGTATACAATTTTTTTGGAAACAATTGTATCTCATGGATCTAGATCTAAACAAATGAGTATAAATGTTCGCAGTGTTGAACTTTGATAACAATATTTAAATCAACATCCAATTCTTGAGAGGATGAGACTCTTGATGATTCTCTATTTTTGTTCTTTGTTGAAGATGTCAATGTTGCTTTGAAATTATATGCTTCCATTTGAACCCTTGAATATGCATCATCTTCAAAGTTGCTTGTGGTTCATGTTGTTTCTTACATTTTAGCTATACCACAAGCCATTACTGTAAAGATCGGTTTTAAATTAACAGCTAGTGATTCTATCAAATGTACAGTAATTTCTACAAGCTGTATAAAGAAGAATAATTCCAAATTTACTTAACACTTATGCATATAAAATTTATCAATGGATAATAAATCTAACTAAACAATGGATAAATTGGAATTAAATACCTTAACTCTGATGTTGTTATCCGCAGCTTGTTGAACCTGATGTTGTTATCCGCAGCTTGCTCCTTCCTGCTTCTTTAGG